>QKWP01000918.1:65056-123384 GCA_003550325.1 Gigaspora rosea | reverse complement strand
GGGAAAATTCTACTTACAAAGGCCCTTCTTATTTCTAAAATTTGGTATCTAGCATACTTGCTCCCACCTAAAAGAAAACAACTCGACAAAATTAATGTTCTGATCTCCAATTGGATTAAGAACAAATCCAAGTTACTTCCACGTTACTCAGCTTTTCAGCTGGATTACAACAGGGGAGGGTTAAATGCCCCTGTTCTTAAAGATACACTTGACACTAGGCTTTGTTCAATTTGGATAAAGCTTTTGACAGCTAATAACTTTTGGGCCAAAGTTGAATGAACACTAATTTCACAAAGAATACAAGATAAGAGGAAAATCTCGATTGTAACAGCTTTAACAACACTTCCAACTAGGCTTAAAGGGTGGCCGGATGCTTGGCAACCTTACCTAACAGCCTGGAAATGACTTAAGGGCACAATAGAATCCTCTAATAACTGGCCATGGGAAATTACACAATTAAAGATATGTGGTCAACTAGGGGATCAATTCACGGTCAAGAAAGCAACCGAATTTCTAAGACAGTACTCAATCAAGCCTACAGCAGCACAAACTCCAATAGCCTTACAAGACAATCCTCTAAACCACTATGGTTGGATGGAAAGTAAGGAAATATTGAATAAAAAGAAAGATATTTTTTTGGCGGTTGCAGAATAAAGCACTTCCATTAGGCTACCGACTTATGCACATAGATAAAGATATAGATGGAAGCTGCCCAAGCTGCCCAGAGGAAAAACAAATACCAGATCATTTTGCATTGAAATGTAATATCAGTCAAACAATTTGGAGGATGACTCGATCCCACAAAACATGGAAGAGATCTTCACTGCTCAGAATATACAAAATGGTGGAATAAGAAGAGCAGCAATATGGCTGCATATAATATTGTGTACAAGATATGGTATTGGTACACACAAGCTCGGTGGGGAAATAACAATATGAGAGAAGAAGTTGTGAAAAGGGTAGCCAAAACTAGGCTTAGGAAAAGTCTTACGGTCTTAAACAAGACCCGTAAGAGCAAATCAAAAGAAAAGTTAACTCATTTTTTAAATATAGTTATATAATTCTCTCCTAATTGTAAATAGTTAGCTTTTATATGTATTTATAGTTTGAATAAAGTACGCCATTTTGCGTTTTAAAAAAAAAAGTCTTTCTAGTGGGGTCGTGCTGTTGTAGAGCTTGACTGACTCTATTTTTATCAGGGGAGATATTGGTATTGAAGTCACCTTCGACGATTTCTATTAGTTCTTCCTCTCTTGGTGGTGACCAATCTTCAAAGAATTTGATTCTATTTTCTGGGCACAGAGGTGCATACACATTTGTTATCCTAAATGTCCTCCCTTGGTAATGTATCTTAACCGTTATCACTCTGTCATCATGAGAAATTTGAGAGTCTATAAATTCGATTTTTTTGTTTCCTGCTAAGATGGCAGTCTTACTAGACCAGATGGATATGTACTACCATTGATGACTTAAAAAGGGGGTCGTCTAAAGCCGTGTCCATCACATGACATAGAGCCAATAGGATTGTTTATTTTGATCGAAGAGACAAAACAGCGAAAAAAAAGCGAAAGTTGCAAAAATACAACAAACAACAGTCTAAACCCATCTTGGGCATTAATAAAAAATGTGGTGGACAATTTTACTATAAGTCATGCCCTAACCCTAACCCCAAACTAACCCTTACCCTAACTTTAATTAAAAAACCAAAAACACGTGACTGGACACGGCTTTAGACGTCCCCTTAAAAAGTCTCTAAACTTTGCGTCTTTCAAATTAGTTTCTTGCAATATAAAAATATCTAAATTGTACGATTTTAGGAGAATGAATGTATTTTGTCTCTTGTTTGCATTAATTAGTCCTTTTACGTTGAGCATAGCTAATTTCATCTTTTGATTAACAGACATATGTACGTAAAAGGTATGAACTCTTTTGGGTCAGATACGGTTCGTGAGAACCCGTCCTCTTATATCACTATAGAAGGACATTCTTACGTGGAACTGCCTAGTTGTACCATTATTTACGTTTCTTGTGGGAGTCAGACGTTTATAGGTGACTGTGGTGAAGCCATCGTTTTCAGGTGAATTAGTGCTAATAGTAGCATTCGCTAACGGTTCCGAAAGGTGGTTATTTGTGTTAGGGAGCCCGAGTTGTTCTGGTGGTCAGTGTATGCCCCGGCTAGCTTGTCATGTGGCGGTTCCTTGGTTTGGACCAGATCGCAGAGGGGGTTGTACCAATCGGGGAACTGCCTCCTCTGGTGTCACCTGGTTTTTTCTTCATCCTGCGGTGATACCTGTCCTGCTGTTTCCTTTTCTGGCAAAACGCCATCTGTGATGGTCTTTGCTGCTTTCTCCATTGTTACCTCATTTTCCAAAGAAGGTGTCAGGCTTGTGGTATTTTCACTCTGGGAGGGGGTTACTAAGAGCTCCGCGTCCATTTCCTCCACTGGGCTGTTGTTCACATTCCCAAAATCCTTATTCATGCGTGCATTTTGTCTAGATTCAATAGATTCTCTAAATTGAATACAGTCTTTTTTTATGTGACCTTCATGGTCACAGAAGTAGCAAACTTTTGGAGCAGATTTCTTTTCTGGCAAAACGCCATCTGTGATGGTCTTTGCTGCTTTCTCCATTGTTACCTCATTTTCCAAAGAAGGTGTCGGGCTTGTGGTATTTTCACTCTGGGAGGGGGTTACTAAGAGCTCCGCGTCCATTTCCTCCACTGGGCTGTTGTTCACATTCCCAAAATCCTTATTCATGCGTGCATTTTGTCTAGATTCAATAGATTCTCTAAATTGAATACAGTCTTTTTTTATGTGACCTTCATGGTCACAGAAGTAGCAAACTTTTGGAGCAGATTTCCATTCAGTAGAAACCTTATTTTCCCAAACGTGGGTGAATCGTGGTAGGTGCCTTTCTAGGTCTGGGTCATCGGTGGTTTCAAAGATGACCACCCATTGATCCATCAAATAGGGAGTGCCTTCGATCATGAGAGGTTTGATGGCAGCAATTTTCCCAAAATTTTCGAAGGCTACTAGCAGAGCCTCTGAGACCTCACTTTTGTTGCCTAAGGGTACATTGTGACATCTAACAGGTAGAAAGGATTTTTTGCCGTCGGTCGGAATGTATCCGTAGTAAGTCTTATTAAATATAACAATGCAGAGATCTACACGCACTCTCTCCAGTACACGTAAGTTTGGAGTAGAGTAAATTCAGTTTATTAAAAATACATATGACTAAAAGAACAAACGAGGTCACAGAAACAAGAGTAAATGGGGCTAGTCCCCTTAGAAGTAAGAAAAGAGACTGCAGAGTGCTCGACGATGCTATATTCTTGACAGAAATGGCGCCAAAAGGATGTAAAGTGGAAAAAGAGAATAAAAACAAAAACAAAAACAACAAAAAAGTAAACAAAGAAAACAGGTCAACGAACATAGCTAAGAAAATACAAGTTCCATCGCAACAAGCTACAGCAAAAAACGATACTAAGGTCTCAATGGAAACAAACACCAAAGGTACATTCTCACAAGAAACTCAGGAACCTTCCTGGTATGACAAAACCGAACAAGAACTCAGTGCTCTCAAAGACATTACGAACATACAAACTACTCCCATGGACACACAAACGACTACAGAGGTTGAACAACCTGTTCTGGGCCCTTCAAATGTGGCACCAGTTGAGGAGGTAGCTGAAGACTTGATCTTAGAACAAAAGAAACTCATAGAAGAATATTCACTTTCGGACGAGGACTTAGGCCTAGAACCAAAACCGAAACAAGCACCCGCTATACATAAACTGGAAAAGGGGAAGGAAGCTTCCTCAATAAGTTCAGACAGAAAATGGACGTCGTTTTTTCCTAAGCTGAAAAGAGGACAATCGACCTATTCTACCTTCTTCCCAAGACAAAATATCAGAACTAACAATGATAATGTGCTAATAATCGATATTCAAGGAATGTTGGGTTCATTCAATGAGATTATGTCGTCCATGTTTAATCAAGTTAATTACTAATCCGGATATGATCGACAGTATTTTTATATTAGATTTTGGAGCAAATTCCTATGATATTTCATTATATGCTGGAATCTGAGAATCGTCCAATGATAAGTAATTTTTTTATTAAGTTAACAGCCAAAGTCAAATAATTGAAAGTTGTAGAGCTCACTGAAATGCATCTAATCTATTAGATCATTCAAATTAGTCTAGTGGATACTGAGATATTACTAAAAAACAATTGGCTGACTATATAAAATTTTTATAAAAATTTTATATAGTTAGCCAATTGTTTTTTAGTAATATCTCAGTATCCACTAGACTAATTTGAATGATCTAACTAGATTAGATGCATTTCAGTGAGCTCTACAACTTTCAATTATTTGACTTTGGCTGTTAACTTAATAAAAAAATTACTTATCATTTGGACGACGCTCAGATTCCAGTTTATAATAAAAATTTATATTGTACTTATCCCCAAAACTTACTATAGTCCCAATATAGTAATACTGCCGATCATATCTGGATCATCAATTAAATATGACGTTAGCACCGCCAAGTAGCACTTCACTAAAGGGGTCCGTACACACTTGGAAATCACCTTTACTAACGAAGAAAAACGAAGACAGTATGCTGCCGAGGGCATCGTTATATTCAATAAGACTTACTACGGATACATTCCAACCAATGGCAGAAATCCTTTCTACCAGTTAGATGCCACAATGTACCCCTGGGCAACAAAAGTGAGATTTCAGAGGCTCTGCTAGTAGCCTTTGGTCAAACCTCTCATGATTGAAGGCACTCCCAACCTGACGGACCAATGGGTGGTCATTTTTGAAACCACCGATGACCAGGACCTTGAAAAGCACCTACCACGATTCACTCACATTTGGGAAAATAAGGTTTCTACTGAATGGAAATCTGCCCAAAAGTTTGCTACTTCTGTGATCAGGAAGGTCACATAAAAAAAGACTGCATCCAATTTAGGAAATCTATTGAATCGAGACAAAACGCACACATGAACAAGGATATTGGGAATGTGAACAACAACCCAGTAGCGAAAATGGACATGGAGCTCCTAGTAACCCCCTCCCAGAGTGAAAAGACCACAAGTCTACACCTTCTTTGGAAAATGAGGTAACAGTGGAGGAAGCTACTAAGACCATCACAGATGGCATTTTGCCAGAAAAGAAAACAACAGGACAGGTACCACCGCAGGATGGGAAAAAAACCAGGTGGCACCAGAAGAGGCAGTTCCCTGATTGGTACAACCTCCCTCCAGAGGCACGGGCGTTCTGGCCCAAACCAAGGAACCGCCATGTGACGAACTAGCCGGGGCTTACACTGACTCCCAGAACAACCCGGGCTCTTTAACACAAATAACCTCTTTATCGGAACCGTCAATGAAGGCTACAACTAGCACTAATTCACCTGAAAACGATGGCTTCACCATAGTCAGCTACAAACGTCCGTCTCCCACAAGAAACGTAATCAATGGTACAACTAAGCAGTTCCACGTAAGAATGTCCTCCTATAGCGATATAAGAGGATGAGTTCTCCCAAACCGTATCTGACCCAAAAGGGTTCATACCTTTTACGTACATATGTCTGTTAATCAAAAGATAAAAATAGCTACGCTCAATGTAAAAGGACTAATTAATGTAAACAAGAGACAAAACACTTTCATTCTCCTAAAATCATATAATTTAGACATTATAATGTTGCAAGAAACTAATTTGAAAGACGCAAAGCTGAGACTTTTTAAGTCTCCAATAGCAGTATGCATCCATTTGGTCTAGTAAGACTGCCATTATAGCAGGAAACAAAAAAATAGAATTTATAGATTCTCAAATTTCTCACAATGACAGAGTGATAACGGTTAAAATACATTTCCAGGGGAGGACATACAGGATAACAAATGTGTACGCACCTCCATGTCCACAAAATAGAATCAAATTCTTTGAAGAGTGGTCACCACCAAGAGAGGAAGAATTAATAGAAATCATTGGAGGTGACTTCAATACGAATATCTCCCCTGACAAAAATAGAGTCAGCCAAGCTCCACAACAGCATGACCCCACTAGAAAGACTTTACAAAAAAAGATGGAAATTTCCACAATGCAAATGATTTTTCAGAAGAAACCCCATTTCTGACTTATTTTCAAAATATCACCTGCATAGACTATATCTTCATAGACAGAAACTTCAGACATAACATTTTCGATGTTAAAACCTGGTATGGCAACTCCGATCATCTATTGGTAGAGTGTTCACTTTCCTTCAGACCAATCAAGAGACACAGTGTGCAGTGGCGGTTCGACAAAAATTGCTTTCGGAATGCCAGGTTAAGTCAAGAAGTTATAGAGGAAATTAAGGACCCTGCATCCATACAAGACTGGGACAGTTGCAAACTGAACATTCAATCAATAATCAGAGCCTTCCGCAAACCAAAGTCTATGGAGACAAAGCTAGAAGGACTCCACAAAAAGCTGACACACTTAAAAATAGCACGGTTCAAAAATCCAGAATGGTCACACTTAGATGAACAATAACAAACCTGACGAACCTCATTGAAGAAGAAAATTCTGATCTCACAGACAAATGGCTTCTCAGGTCCAAAGCCAGATGGATCGAAAAAGGTGAAAAGTCGACAAAGTATTTCTTCGCAAGCTACAAATTGAAACAAAATCAAAACAAACTAGAGGAGATCAAGGTTTCTGACAACAGAAATTCAAATAACATAGATGTCTACAGCATATACAACAATTCTTCACACAAATCTACACCCCAGAACCCATGGATAGATTGGAAGCAGAAAAGTTTGTAAAGGATCTCCCCATGATTACAGATACAATGAACAATGACATGTATAAACCCATAACCGCAGAGAAAGTTTCACAGGTTATTTGTTCTTTTCCGAATAACAAATCTCCCAGAACAGACGGGCTCACCTATGAGTTTTACAAGCTCACAAATGAAACAGTAACCCCGGTCTTAGCGAAGGTGTTCAACAAGGTCTTAGAAGGAGACTCCATGCCAATATCCTGGCACAAGAGCCTAATTACATTAATACCTAAAAGGGTGAGGACCTATCCCTAGTTAAAAATTGGCGCCCCATCTCAATGGTCAACGGGGACGCTAAAATCTTTATGAAAATTCTTGCAGACAAAATGAATGAGATATGTAGGGCAATTATACCTGAACACCAACAGGGTTTTATTAAGGGCAGGTTCATAGTCGACGCTGCCATGGATATAATGACCACACTACGAAACTCACGTGACTCTACCGTTCAACACTGGATCCTATTGATGGACCAAGCTAAAGCTTTTGACAGAGTCAATCATGAATTCCTGGCCCTCATAATGGAAAAGATGAAATTCGACAAGAGAATTATAGAATTAATAAAAAACCTCTTTAAAAACCAAGTGCCCCACATCATCGGAGGTGGTTCTATATCTGCTCCATTCACAGTGGGGCGGGGGGGTGAGACAAGGGGATCCCCTTTCTCCTTTGCTCTACATACTTGCATTTGAACCACTGCTCTTGCAGATCGATAAGAAGATCAGGGGTATACCCTTGGGGCCACACTGTTCTTTCAAACTTACAGCATATGCCAATGACCTCTCCCTGGGAATTGGCTCTCGTTTAGACTGGGAAACCTCAATTAAAGTACTTGAAGACTACGAGAAGGCTTCAAATGCCAGAATAAACAAGAAAAAAACTAAACTAATCCCACTTACACCCTCTGCAGAAGTTGTAAACTTACCAGGGGAAGAACTTTACGAGAAGGTCCCTGAACAAACCTCTTTCAAAATTCTAGGCTTTGAAGTTTTGAGAGATGGCTCTCCAAAGAAAGGACTTTGGGAGGAAATTGTTAACAAAATAAAGGCACAGTTAGAAAAATTAAACGCGAGGAATCTCTCGTTTAAAGGGAAGATAATGTTGGCCAAGTCCCTGGTTCTTTCTAGAATATGGTACGCCGCCTACATTCTTCCTCCAAAAAGAAAACATATATCCGCGATTAATGACCTCATTTCAAACTGGATAAAGCATAAATCCAAGTTCCTCCCCAAATATGCCACATTCCAAAAGAACACAGACGAAGGCGGATTGCGTGCTCCAGTCATCCAGAACATGTTAAATGCACAACTCATAATGATTTGGAAGCGTTTGTGCACAAGTTGTGCTACCTGGGCCTGTCATGAAAGATACGTAATTTCAGGGGAAATTAGGTCCAAAAGGAATCTCAGTGTTATACAAGTGCTAACGTCAACCCCAGTCAGTAAGAAGGCCTGGCCGAAAGAATGGAGGGGACACATACACACTTGGATAAAATTAGGTGGGGATATCTCATCGACGAGTTACTGGCCGTGGTCTCTGGAAGATCTGATAATTGGCAAAACAAACGGTCAGGAGATGACAGTCAAATGGATAGTACAGCGATTAAATGCAATAAGATGTGGGACCAACGTAACGTCAGATAATAACCAACCAGACAATTTTAGTTGGCTAAAAACAAAAGAACACATCAACAAAAAACTAGACATTTGCTGGCGGCTACAGCACGGGGCCTTACCTCTCAGGTACCGAACACGACACCTAGACTCAGAACACAGAGGCGATTGCATATGGTGTGTCGAAACCAGACAAGCCATCGAGCATTTCGCAATCGAATGTGACGTGAGTAAAGAAATATGGCAAGCTGCCTATAAGATGATGGAGGTTGCAGCAGGTACGATCCCCTTCCACCTCCAAAGAAGCACTTGAAGCCAGTAACATAAAAGAGAAATCGAAACAGCAAGCCGAACAGTGGCTTCATATTCAGTAATATACACGATATGGTGCTTATTTGCAAAAGCCAAATGGGGTGGAGAAATAGTATCTAGAACCAGAGCTATACAGCAAGCTTAGTTCCAGCTCAAAAGAGAACTCCGGCAGCTACATTTCAATCTGGGAGAGAAATCCCCCAAAACAAAACAAGTTTATAGTGCCTTAAAATTTAATGTAGTTAAAAACATGTAAAATTGTAATAGTCTTCATAAAGAGCGCCAACTGCGCCTCGGTCATATGACTGAGAAATTTAAAAAAAATATATATATAACAATGCCCTCAGCGGCATACTGTTTTCATTTTTCCTCGTTAATAAAGGTGATCTCTAAGTGCGTATGGACCCCTTTAGTGAAGTGCTGCTTGGCGGCGCTAACGTCATATTTTACCTGATTAAACATGGAGAACATAATCTCATTGAATGAGCCCAACATTCCTTGAATATCGATTATTAGCGCATTATCATTATTTGTTCTAATATTTTGTCTTGGGGAGAAGGTAGAATAGGTTGATTGTCCTCTTTTCAGCTTGGGAAATAGCGATGTCCATTTTCTGTCCGAGCTTATTGAGGAAGGTTCCTTCCCCTTTTTCTATTTATGTTCAGAGAGTGCTTGTTTTGGTTTTGGTTCTAGGCCTAAATCCTCATCCGAAAGTGAACATTCTTCTATGAGTTTCTTTTGTTCTAAGATCAAGTCTTCAGCTACCTCCTCTGTCGGTGCAGCCTTTGAAGGGCCCGGGACAGGTTGTTTGATCTCTGTGGTCATTTGTGTGTCCATGAGGGTAGTTTGTACGTTTGTGATGTCTTTGAGAGCACTGAGTTCTTGTTCTGTTTTGTCATACCAGGAAGGTTCCTGAGTTTCTTGTGGGAAAGTGCCTTCGGTGTTTGTTTCCATTGAAACCTTAGTATCGTTTTTTGCTGTAGCTTGTTGCGATGGAACTTGTATTTTCTTAGCTGTATTCGTTGACCTGTTTTCTTTGTTTACTTTTTTGTTTTTGTTGTTTTTATTCTCTTTTTCCACTTTACATCTTTTTGGCACCATTTCTTTCGAGAATATAGCGTCGTCTAGCACACTGCAGTCTCTTTTCTTACTTCTGAGGGGACTAGCCCCGTTTACTCTTGTTTCTGTGGCCTCGTTTGTTCTTCTAGTCGTATGTATTTTTAAAAAACTGAAATTACTCTACTCCAAACTTACATGTACTGAAGAGAGTACGAGTAGATCAACTCAGGTCTTCTTCTTCAGTAACTGAAGTTTTTGCCTTTTTAATAAACTGCTTTGTCACCAGACATTTTAAAACTATCTTGCTTATGTTTACATTTCATATATACAAGGGACTTAGCCTTGAAGAACCTGATGAATTTTTGAAAAAATATGGCAAGTTTTGTGAAATAATTGTATTTATCTATAATAAAGTCTGGGTGTGGACCTGAAAGAGTTTTTTTAGTCCCATATCTTCATTTTTCTGAAGTATGAGTTCATGTTCTTGCAAATTCTGAAATTGCGAAAGGTTCTTGCAAAATGCCAAAAAAGTCGTAAGAAGAATTCATACCCCAAATTTTAATTCAGAATGTGGCCGACAGTGAAAAAATTTTAAAAGAAACAATTGATAACCAAGGACAAAAAATAAAAAATTTGGAGCAAAACAATCGGGAATTAAATAGTAAATTGTCTGGTTGTCAAAATAATTTATCCCGGAAAAAATTCTGCTGGGGAAATTGCAAGAAGACAGAGAAAAATTGGCAGAAACCAAAAGTATTGCGACCCAAACTGAACCTAATTCTATTCCTTGAAAAAAATATTTTTTCTGAACAGCAATTATTATTGTGATATTAGGAGTTGGTTGAAATAAAATAAATTAAAAACAAAAAACACGAAATGAAAAATAAATAAAGTGATCTTTATAATTTGTCTGCATGTATTTATCTACAGCAGACTTTAACTGACTCTCATTGGGATAAATCGCTACTTGAGAATAATTTTTTTTGCAAAAACTTGTGCCCATTTCTCTAAAAAAGCGTTTCCGAAAATTTAGAAATTGCTGAGGAAATCAGTTGTTTGTTCTTGAAAGTTTCAGAAATCATAGTTGGCATGTGCAAGGTTTCAAAAAGTTGTTTGTTTTTCTTGTAAAGTGCCTAAATAAAATAAAATAATATAATTAAAAAATAAGAAAATTACTTCGATTCACAGGCTGTGAAATTCATACCCTGTTTAAAAAGTTTTCTATTAAAGTTAGAGTTAGGTTAGGGTTAGGTTAATAGCAACCTTTATAGTAAAATTTAGTAAGGAATTTTTTTCACATAAAAAGTAGTTCATAAGCTAGATTTTGCATTATAAGTAATTTTTTTTTTTTTTGTAAAAAAACTTTGTTTGTTACACAAAGAAAATTTGCAGATGGTCTAATTCTGCAATTTTGATTGGCAGTTGCAGGGCTGTAAATTTCACAGCCTATTAAAATAAATAAATAAAAAAATTGAAAAAAACGAAATGAAAACAAAATGAAATGAAAATAAAAAGTGAAAAAAAAACAAAATAAAAGATATAAACAAAAGATCTAATCTGATCAGAATTCGTAATTTTTCCTACCTCCTTGAAGGCCTCCAGAAGTGCCTCTAAGACCTTTTCCTTTTTTCCTAGCAGTACATTTCTGCATCTAATTCCAAAGTGATGAACCCAAAGTATGTCCTGCTTAGGATCTTAATGCCTTTTGCCACGTATTTTTTTAAGGGTTTCTTATCATTAAAGATAACTTCAAGGTGTGTTTTGCACCCTTTCGTATAGTGTTGTTTTGCTGCACAAATGTCAAACCCAGCTGTTTTGAACAGCGATTCCATAATCTCAATGAAGGAGCAGTGTAAATTGCTTATTTTTACTATTAGAGCATTTTCGTTCTTGGATTTAGAATGTCGACCTTTCTCTTTTTAGTTTCATGAACAATGAAGTCCACTTTTTGTTAGGTTTAATATTAGTTTCTTTGGGTCCTTCTTCTTCCCGAGTTCCTCATGTGGGGTTGTTTCCAGTGCTTCCTCTTTATGTCTTAAGTTCAAGTTGAAAATTCCATGCCTTCATTAAAGAAGCTATGTTATCCCTTGCTATATTTTTTACCACTTCTGTGCTCACAGATTTGCCTTTCTCTGATGCTGTATTGTATTTGTTGTGTTTTTCGTTCGAAAGGAAGGGTACCATGTTCATGATGTCCTTTAAGCTATTTAGATTTTCTGTTATTATATTGTCCCAGCTCTCTTTCGGGTTATTCTTTGTGCTTAGTATGTCATACAACAAGTTCGCCTTTGGTGTGTTGATGTGTGTTCTGTTTGTTTTGTTGTTTGTTCATTTGTTTTATTTGATGTGTTCAGTTGGTTTGTTTTTTTTTCTTTTGACCATTTTTTCCATTTCTTCCATACCACTCAGCTCCTCTAGTCTATGTTTCTTGTTTCTGCAGGGACGAGCCCCTGTTCTGTTGGTTTTTGTATTTTCAAAAAATAAAAATACCTGTCTCCGACTTGAGAGAGAGTGTGTGTAGATCTTCTTAGAAGAATGAATTTTAACAACACATTTATTAATGTGCCAAATTAAGAATCAAATCAGGGCCTACCTCTTGGGAATTTATATTTTAAATTGGCTGCTTATGCAAATAATCTCACCATTGGTTGAGCTCTAGCTCAGATTGGGAAAAGCTGATCAAACCTCTACAAACTTATGAAGCCATCTCAACTGCGAAAATAAACAAAAAAAACTAGGCTGGTACCTCTGACACCAACTACTAAGTGAGTCGAACTCAGGGGAGAAGAACTAGTCTATAGAATCTTCCCCTTAAAGGAGAGATTCCTTTTACCAAATTTTCTATTAGTCTTTTGATCTTTTTTAGTTTTTTAGCCCAAAAGCCTTTTACGAGTAAGCCATAGGGAGTCATTCTTTCTGATTCTGTTATGAATTTGGTATTCAGCATATATATGCCCCCTGTACACATGTGATTTTTTGAATTTTTTGTTAAAATTTGTATTAGAGTCAGAGTTGGATTAGAGTTAGGGCCAATATATATAAAATTACCTTTCCGACATTTTTTATTAATGGCCCAAGATAGGTAGTGTTCTGCATAATTCGGACTAGGCAGGTCTTTTTAAAGATCCGGACCCAGTCCAAACATCGATTTGGATCTAAAGTAAGGGTCCGAACTTGTATCACTTAGATTCATAGATGATGATGCCCTAGTGTCCTTGCTAAAAAAAAAAATAAATTCCAGATATAAAATAAACTTTTATAATAACATATCTGATATTATATGAATAGGTGTTTATGAATATTAAAAGGAGATAATTAATTTGTCAACATATTTTATATCGCTCATGTTGGTTGCCCTAAAGTGAAATCAGCCAATTAGCAATCAGTACTATTCTAATATAGGTATTACCTGGGTGGATCTTTGTATAGGTCCGAACCTGTATTGATTCTGATAAATCAAAGGTTCGAACTCAGTCTGTAAAAGGACTGGACCGGACCCAAACCGGACCTGGATCTTTTGCGAAACACTAAGAATAGGTGTAGAATGATGTTTTTATGTTTTGTTTTTTGACTTCTTTGGGCTGATCTGTGTAAACAAAATTTCATGACTTCGTTTGGTTGATTTACACAAAAATGTAACATGGGTACATGGTCTTAGATGACCCCAAACAGGAAGCAATTAGCAGAAATAAATGACCAACTATTATTTTGAATTAAGCACAAATCTAGAATATTATCTAAATATTCCACATTCCAAAAAGCATATGAGAATTTCAAACCACCTGAACGCCAGACTTATCATGGTCTGAAAAAGCTTGGTCACAAAAGATTGCACCTGGGCCTTGGCACTAAGAGAAGTAATTGCAAGAGTGTTAAAAGAGAAGAGGGACACCTCTCCCCTGCTGGCCTTGAACTCTAACCCAATGAAATTAAAAGCTTGGCCAAATGAATGGAAATCCTACATTAAAGCATGGAGCAGAGTCAAAGTAAAGATCCTAGTTAGATCCAACTGACCATGGGAGGAATCTGAGATTTGAAACTCTAAGAAACAACACCAAGCAAGGCACCAGGGACACAGAGAAGAGAACCCATACTCCCACTTGGCTGTCTATGAATAGAATTGCAATTATAAAAACGGACATTATGTGGAGACTACACTATAGGGCCCATCAAACTAAACATATGGAAGGAAATGAGAATGGGGACTGCCCTGGTGTAAAGACATAATACAGGAGTTGGGAACATGTTTGCCTTGTGTGTATACATGAGGATGAAATTATTTCAGGTTCTAAAACCTGAAATTAAAATTTAAAGATGAAATTGTTTTTGACCTATTTTACTTGAAAGACAAAAATTTTTGAATTGACGAAATTATAAGGAACATATCTACATAATTTTTTTTTTATACCCTAGACGAAAATGTCAGGGCGCTAGAAGGCGCAGCCACTAGTCACACTAGTGATTTAAGCCAGCTAAGGCAGCCACAGCTAAGCTGGCTTAGCTGGCTAAGCCAGCTGATGTAATGTGATTGGCTGGCTAAATGTGGCTAAAAGCTAACTATTAAAAGATTCAGAAAAGGAACATCCAAATATCCTGAAATATTTCGAATGCAAACCAATAGTTAGCCGTTAGCCAGCCGTTTAGCCAATGATTTAGTCAGCTGGCTAAGCCAGCCGACTGAAACCATACGGCTTAAATCACTAAGTCACACTGCTTTGACAGCCTCGTAACCCTATATTTTCTCTGTTTTTTCGAACAATTACCTAGTATGTGGCGGAGCACATTTACTTCATGTTTTAGACAAGCCTTTATTCGAGTTCGCACTCTTTCTAGCACACCGGAGTTGGGTTCTTCTTCAGTACCCCACCTCTTGGCCATACATACACATACACTATATTTCATATATGGCATTTATGTGTAGCCATGTTGTCGCTTTTTTTTGTCCTTCTGTCCAGAGATTTTGAGTTGAAAATATCTCGTCTATATTTGCTGGAGGTGTTTCTGCTACCACCACGTTGAGTGTCTCGTATACCATTCTCCATACCTCCCTGTATATTCTACATTCCAGTGCAAAGTGATCGATCGTCTGTGCTTCTCCTGGGCTCACATAGTTCAGGATTCACGTGGTTTAGCCAGTAACCCAGCGGTAAAGCTTTGTGGTACAGGTGCCAGAATATGTCCTGTCTTTTATTTGGAATCTTCTTCTGCGATAGCCACTTGTGAGGTTTATCTTCATTGTTATCTATTTCCGTTTGTATAGGAGTCCTTCCATTCCTGTATATTTCTACGACTTTCTTGACTGAAATTTCTGTCCCTTCTAGTTTTTTCACACTTATTTTCCGGGGATCCCATGGCCAGTCTTCACTAGTGTTTACCTTGCCTTCCGCCTGTCTCCACGCCAGTAGGTAAGGTTTCCACTTATTGGGCCAGCCACAAGATCTGACTGCTTCCATTTCAAGTTCATGCCTGGGCACTTGTGTTTCTTTTATCCTTTAGAAATTTATTGATCCTTTCCATCTCTGCTTTCGCCCAGAAAGAGTGCTTAGTGAGGAGTCCAACCCATACCATAAGCATCCAAGCCTCTAGCATGTCCTTAACTATTGGAGCTTTTAGCCCAAACTCCTCACTGGGTTTTTGGAACGTCATAAATCTTGGTAGCATTCTTGACTTTCCTTTGATCCATTGAGCCATTAATCTCTGCCACTTGTTTTTTTTGGGTGGTTGTAAATATGCAGCATACCATATCTTGGATAGGATTAATGCCTTTGCTACAAGGATTTTCTCTCTATAAGATAGGTTTCTTTTACTATAGGTCTCCAGTGAGCTTTTTATTTTTTTGATCGCTAGGGTCCAGAGGTCCTTCCGAGGGGAACCATCTATTTGCAAGTCATAGCCAAGAACTTTTATTCTCTTGCTCGTCACTTTTTCATACTGTGATTCACCTTTCAATTCAACCCTACTTGCATTCGCAAATAGCGGAACCAGTTTTGTTTTATTTTTATTTATTTTGGCGTTAGAGGCCGCTTCATAAAGTTTAAACGCTGATCTAGATTTTCCCAATCAGATGGAGACCCCACTTCAATGGTCAGGTGGTCTGATAGGCCACCAATTTAAAGACCTGTTTTCTATTGCTAGACCTCAGATATTTCTTTCTATTAAGGTTAAGAGGGGTTTGAAAGCTAAGACATACAGCAGGGGTGAGAGTGGATCCCTTTGTCTTACTCCCCTTTTGACTTTAAATGCAGCTGAGAATTCCCCGTCTTTGATGATATGCGCTTGTTGGTTTTTAAACAAATTTAAAATTATGTTGATCACTTGCGGTTCAAACTCAGTACTAGTTCTAGATAGTCGTGTTTCACCCTATCATTTGCTTTAGCTTGGTCCACAAAAAGCATCCAATGCTCATGATTGGGGTCATGTCTCCCCCTCAGGGTGGTAATAATGTCCATTGCTGCGTCAGTGATCAGTCTGTGTCTTATAAACCCTTGTTGGTGGTCCAGGATTATTTGTATTATTTGTTCACAGATTTCATTCAGTCTATCCGCTATTATCTTCATAAAAATTTTTGTGTCATTGTTTACCAGGGATATTGGTCACCAGCTGTTTATGAGTTCAGGGTCTTTTGATTTCTTGGGAATAAGTGTAATCAGGCTTTTGTGCCAGGAGTTAGGCATCCTACCCTCCACTAAGACACTGTTGAATACTTTTTCCAAGACTGGTGTTATATCCTCCTCTATAGCCTTATAGAATTCATATAACAGACCATCTGTAACCCTTTTATTACATTTCTAATTTCTTCTTGTGTAATCTTTCGAATTAGGCTTTTGTTCATGTCTCTGTTACCCGAGGAAGAGCAGTTGCTATCTCCTCTGCCGCTTTTTTATCTATCCCTTCCGCTTTGTATAGGACAGTCTTCTGTAGTGACCCTGAATTTATTCAAGTTACCTTGTGTCTTTTTCATCTTCCATTTGTACCTTCAATTCTTCTATTTGATTATCAAGTATTCGTTTGGACCCGCTTTTGCTTTTTGTCCTTTTAATGTGCATATTCTCTTGTTTAGCTGCAAAATTCTGTTTTCTGGAGATCTTGGACCCCTAAAAGCTCTGATTATTGACTGCACCTTGATTTTACAGAGATCCCATTCAGTATCTGCCTCTTTATCGCTTATTTCATCCTTTATCTCCTTTAGGAGCTGATTGTTCTTAAGACATTGTTCATCAAATCTCCACTGTGTAGACTTTATAGTATGCTTTCTGTTCTGTAGGGTACACTCCAACAGAAGATGATCTGAATTACCATATTGTGTGCAAATATCCAAGATCAGGTGTCCATTGTTTTCGTCAATAAAGATGTAATCTATGCAAGTTGCCATGGTATTATTGTTTCTAGTGTTTTGATGAAATGTGATAAAAGGTTTGGTGTCCGATGTATCTGCCATATTAATGAACTCGGCTAATTTGTCAAGCAGTTGCTTCCTTGTGGGGTCATTTTGTTGGCTAATTCTATTAATCTCAGGGTTGATGTTTGTGTCGAAGTCTCCGGCAATGATATTGATCAAGCTTTCTTCTTTTTGTAGGAACCAATTATCGAAAAAGCTAGCTCTTTCATTTGGGCTTGGCGGAGCATATACGTTAGTCAGTTTATACACTTGATTTTTAAGTTTGCACGTTGTGGACATTACTCTGCCCCAAGCTCAATTTTTATATGTTTGAATTCTATATCCTTATGTCCTGCTAGGATTGCTGTTTTTTCGGACCAAATTGAATCATAGTTCCATTGTGTTTTTAAAAAGTTCCTTGTGTTCTCATTTTTTAAGTTTGTTTCCTGTATCATAATAATGCTGATTTGTAGGATTTTAGAAGTATTAGTGTATTATTGCTTTTGTCCCTATTGTTAAACCCTTTTATGTTCAAAGTTGCTATTTTAATTCTATTGGACCAGGACATTTAGAAAGTAAAAGGGATTATGGTATTTAACCTTGAGGCGGGTTTCCCCTCCCCCGGGTGTGGTTGTAGGGTACCACTCTTGAACTTTCTGATTTACGTGGGGTTGCATATTTCCTTTTCTGCTGTTTCTTTTTGTAAGTAACTGTGGTGAAACCCTGATCATACCACTTTCTATTGACTCCAATTCTATGCCTTGGGAAGTGTCAGATAATTCAGAGTCCTTAGAGTTCCGGTAACCCCTAAATTACTGTAGCCAATTATGGACAATTTGTCTATAATGGCTGCTGTCTCCAGTTCTTTGTTTGTTGTGCCTGCTGCACCAGAGTCCCTTTCTTGTGTATCTTGTACTAATCTGATAACACTATGCCTGTGTCAATTATTTGTGTAGTGTCCCCTCGATTCCATTATTCATAACTGCTTTTTTTTTTTTTTTTTTTTTAAAAACCAGGATGGGTTATTTACCCCCTGGGCGCAAGTGGCGCACTTTTTATTGACGTGAAATATGTAAGATTAACCTATGTACATGTGATGTGATTTTATGCTATGTTATCTATACACTAAACTTTAACACTTTATGCTTCTAAACCTTTTTGCTCTTCTCTTAGAGCTTTTCCCCAGACGGCATTGTAGGTCGGAGACTTCCTTTCTTATCCGTGACGTTGCCCTCGCAATGGCCACTTCATTCGATAGTGATTCCTTTCCCCACTTATAGGAGGTGTATATACACCAAAGTTCATATATAACGGTTGTATTCATCCATATTATGGCCTCCATATCTCCTCTTACTGCATTGATCGTAGGTGTGAAGACTTCTTCAACTTTCGAGGGTGGCTGGATCCCTTCTAGCTGAATGAGCTTATAGGCTGCGAGCCATATTTCCTTGCCTATTCCGCATTCTACCGCAAAATGCTCAATGTTTTGTCTTCTCCCCGGACACCATGGGCAGTCTCCAGTTTCTTGATCATTTATATGTCTGATTCTGTATCCGAGAGGTAGAGATTTGTGGTATAACCTCCACATTATGTCTTTTTTCTTGTTAAGCATCTCCTTTTGGTGAAGCCAAATCGCTTTTCCCTTGGACGATTCTACCTCAGTGTTGTTAGTTGTAAGCGCATCTCTCAAAAGGCTTACTACCCTTTTAACTGTAATTTGTGCCCCTGTCCATAGTCCTATTTGAATCATTGAGTCTTCCCATGGCCAGCTTGAGCTTGCCAGGACTGTGCCGGTCGCCTTTCGCCAAGCTTTTAGATAGGGTTTCCACTCGTCTGGCCATGATTTCAATTTTATGGGATTCTCTTTTATTGCTGTGACCACTTCAATGTTCCTTTTAGTTCTTAATAATCGGGTTATAGTATCTCTCTGAAATAAAGCCCACAAGGTGTTACCAGTCATGAGTCTTTTCCAGACAGTCACTAGCCGTGCATCTAGCAGATTGTTTATTATAGGGGCTTGAAGCCCGAAATCATTGTAAGCCTTTTGAAAGGTGGAGTACTTTGGTAGCAACTTAGATTTTCGCTTAACCCAATAGGCGATGTTGTCGTTAATTTCTAGGATCTGTTTTCTATTAGGTGGACATATATATGAGGCATACCAGATTCGAGATAGAATCAATGAGTTTGCCACGAGGATTTTCCCTCTCAGAGAGAGGTTTCTGCCGCTGTACTGTTCTATTAATTTCTTAATCTTGGTTATATGTCTTGGCCAGAAGTTTTTGGGAGCGAGGCCATTCCCAGATACCTCATATCCCAAGATTTGTACGGTCTCTTCCTCTGTAATTTTGTTAAAGTCCTTTTCATTCTCTAACTCGACTCTTTCCGATGTCTGTGTCAGGGGTAGCAGCTTTGTTTTCCTTTTATTTATTTTAGCGTTGGAGGCGCTTTCGTACGTTTTTATAATTTTTTGTAGTTCCTCCCAGTCTGATCTTAACCCAATTCCTACTGAGAGATCATCAGCATATGCTGCTGCCTTGAAGAAGAAATTACCGAGGGGTATGCCTCTAATATTTTTTTCAATCCGTCTCAATAGGGGTTCAAATGCGATAATATATAACAGTGGTGAGAGAGGGTCTCCCTGACGCACCCCTCTTTCTACTCTAAACGGTTCTGAGATGCCATCTTTGCCGAGAATATGAGCTTCTTGGTTAGTGAAGAGATTGTTTATTATCCTAATGAAGCCATTCCCGAACTTCATTTGCCTTAATACCGCCTCCAGGTAGGTGTGGTTGACTCTATCGAAGGCTTTTGCCTGATCGATTAGGACTAGCCAGCCTAGATCCGTGGCATTCTTTTTATTTCTGAGGGTTGTAAGAATATCTAAAACTGCGTCGGTGATTTGTCTTCCTTTAATAAAGCCTTGTTGGCCTTTAGTTATGAGTTTTCCACAAATGCCGTTAAGCCTGTCTGCCAATATTTTCATAAATATCTTGGCGTCGCTGTTGACCAATGATATCGGTCTCCAGCTACCGAGCTCTTCCAGATTTTCCTCTTTTTTTGGTATTAAAACCAGAATGTTCTTATGCCATGACATCGGCATTACCCCTGTTTTTATAACCCTGTTGAACACAGTTTTTAGGACTGGGGTGACCCTGTCTATTAGCAGTCTATAGAATTCATGTGTCAGGCCATCCGTGCCTGGAGATTTATTGTATGCCAGTGACCGGATTGTACCCTCAATTTCTTCTTCACTGATCTCTTTTTCTAGGCTTGTGTTCTCCTCCTGTTGAACATGAGGCAGGTCCTTGGTAATGTCTGAAATTGCATTATTATCAGGGGTCTCTGCTTTATATAAGGTTTCATAGAAAGTTTTTATATAATGTAGCGGGTCCTGTCCTGCACCTGGATCCCCTGGGATCTTAATCCTTTCTTGACAACTTGTCATTGTTCTAGATTTAAATCTGGCATAGAAGTATTTAGTTGAGCGTTCACCTTTTTCTATCCAGCGGGTTTTTGATTTTCTACGCCATGTTTCAGAGAGCTGACTTAATTCATCCTTTAGTGCCATCTGTGTTTCTTCTATCTTTTGAGTCATGAAGCTATTAACATCCTGTCTAGCCGCACATTTTTTGAGTCTCAAAAGTTTCTTGTTCAATTGAGCAATTTTCCCTTCTGTGGCTTTCGGTTTCTTGAATGCTCTTATTATGGATTGAATCCTTAACTTACACAAATCCCAGTCAATTGGGGCTTCTTTATCAGTTAGTTCTTCTATTACCTCCTTTGCCAATTTGTCATTACGTAAACATCGCTCGTCGAATCTCCAAAGGGCATTGGATTCGTGTGGTTTGGCTGAGCGGAGTGTGCATTCTAAAAGCATATGGTCAGAGTTTCCATGTCGTAGTGACACTTGCTTGATCAAATGGCTATATTCCGCTTCTATGAAGATGTAATCTATGCATGTGGCCATGCTTCTTCCCATCCGTGTATTTTGGAAGTAAGTGAGGAAGGGAGATTCTCCTGCTACCTCCGAGGCGTCTATGAAGTCCTTAGTCAGCTCCAATAATTGTTTACGAGATGGGTCTTGTTGATATGCTGATTGACTTATTCGATTGGACTCCGGGTTTAAGTTGGTATTAAAATCTCCTGTTATTATATTAATGGATCCTCTTTTTATTGAAGGCTCCCACTTTTCAAAGAATTTTGTTCTATCCGGTAAGTTAGGGGGAGCATAGATATTGGTAATGTGAAATTCTTGGCCCTTATGTCTGAACTCTGCTTCTATTACTCTCCCATCCATGGATGTTACTATATTAGTAAATTCAATGTCTTTTTTTCCTGCGAGGATAGCACTTTTATTTGTCCATATTGAGGGAAACCCCCATTGAAATTTAATTTGTTCAATTGCTTTTTCGCTGTTCATGTTGGTTTCCTGTAGCGTGATTATGTCTAACTTGTATGATTTTAGTAATGTAATAGTGTTTGCTTGTTTGCCTCTGTTATTTAGACCTTTCACGTTTAGCGTTGCTATTTTCAAATTTATATTGTGAGGCATATTACGTGATAGGTTTTGGTGGCCCAGCTAGTGCTTGGGATTGGTTCCTTCCCCTTTAGTGGTGTAAGGGGCAGGCCTCGATTTTTCCTTTTTATCTATCATACTGTTGGTTGATTTCCTTTTTTTGTTACTGGCACGTTTCACTAGTGTGAAAGAATCGTTCTCTTCTGTCCCCTTTTCTGGGGAAGTACTGTCTGGTGATGTGTTTGGAAATGTTGTCTCTGTTACAGCCATAGAGTCTGCTGCAGGTTTTTCATCATTGTAGGCAGCTGACAATTCATCTACTGAGCCTTTGATTGGAATTTGAGGTGTGACAGGTGCACCTGCATTATTTATCCTTTCTTCGGACTTAACACTGGATCCATCTATTTGCATATCATTGCCAGTTTCTGCGACCTCAGTTGGTTCTGATTGGACTTCAGTGGGTTCTGAGTCTGTCATGTGATCATCTATAGGTGTGGGGTCTTCCTGCCCTTTGTTTTTTATAGATGTGTCGAGAGATTGTATGTTCCATTCTCTACGAGCCCTTTCTCTAGCTTCGATTGAAGACTTAAGTTGCTGACAGTCTTTTTTGATGTGACCTTCCTCTTCACAGAAGTAACATACTTTAGGTGCTGATCTCCATTCCGTAGTAACCTTGTTGTCCCATATATGTGTGAATCTGGGGATTCTTCCTTCTAAGGACGAGTCGTCAGTTGTATCAAAGACCACGACCCATTGGTCGGAGAGGTATGGTGTGCCCTCAATCAATAGCGGTCTAATTGAAGACACATTTCCTATATCTGTAAATGCCTCTAGCAGTGCTTCTGAAATTTCATTCTTGTCTCCTAGTGGGATATTTCTACATTTAATTGAGAAATATGATCTTCTAGCGTCTGTAGGAATATAACCAAAATACGTTCTCCCCTTGATCATTAATCCTTTTGCGGCATATTTTTGTAGTGTAGCTTTATCCTTGAATATGATTTCTATGTGTGATCTTTGGCCTCTATTGAGATGTTGTTTGGCGGCGTTAATATCGTAGCCTGCTGTTTTGAATAAATCTTCCATAATTTCATTAAATGGGCATTGTAGACTGCTGGTTGCTATGATCAATGCGTTGTCATTTTTGGTTTTGAGTATGTTTCTAGGGGAAAAGGAGGAGAAAGTAGTTTTCCCTCGTGATAGTTTGGGAAATAACGAGGACCATGATTTTTTTGATGTTGTATGATGTTCGCTTTCTCGTCTGTAATCTGTCTGAGTGTGTTCGTTTTCACTTTGCCTTGTGTCCTTTTCTATATTTTTGTGTTTAGAGGAGGCTGCAGTTACGTATCTTTCCATAAAGTCCGGGTCTTCAATAAAGTCTTCACTATCTAGAACCTTGTCTGCATTAATCTTGTTTGTAGTGTTGCTGCACTCTGCATCTATTACTTGTGTATTCTTTGCTTCAGGGTTGCTCTCTATATGTTCTGACTGTTCTATATTTGTTGTATTTGTGATGTCGCTAAGTGTAGTGATTTCTTTGTTGACCTGTTCGTCCCATCTGAGTAGTGGTTCCGCGGTTTTGTTTTCCTGTTCACGTGTCTGTTTTTCTCTGTTTTCTTTGTTTTCTTGGGCCGACAGAGTCGTCATCTTGTTTTTTTTGTGTTTCGTGTTTTGCGGGTTTTCTAAGAGTACAGGTTCTTCGAGCTTTCGTTTTTTAATTAACTGGGGCCAGGCCCCTCTACCTTTATTTTCTGTGTCCTTCTCCTTCTCTTGTTGTGAAGTTATTTCGTATTTTAAAATTTACCCCCTCTACCTACCGTGACCAGGAGAGAGTGTGTGTAGATCCTTTCATAACTGCTTCAGTGTCAGCAATTATATGCTGTGCATCTGGCATGTGCACATTATCATCAGTGAGTGTTTCTTTAACAGGAGAATATGCCACATGCCGTTCCCTAGTGACACCTTCTGTTTCCGTATTCAGTGCAGCTTTATTTTGTTTAAATACTTGGTACGCCGAAATGGACTCTTGGAGTTGAGTGCAATCTTTCCTTATATGGCCTTCTTTCTCGCAGAAGTAGCATACTTTGGTAGCTGTACGTCATTCTGTAGTAACTTTGTTATCCCTCACGTGGGTAAACCTTGGGATACTCTGTTCTAAGTTTGGATCATCTGGGTTTAGCAGAAGATGATTATCCACTGGTCTGTCAAGTATGGTGTCCCTTCAATTAATAAAGGCTTTATAGCGGCGATAGATCCCATGTCTTCAAATGCTTCGAGCAGTGCGTCCGAGATTTCACTTTTATTACCTAAGGGTACATTACGGCATTTGATAGGCAGAAAGGATTTCCTTTCATCTACGGGAATATACCAAAGTATGTCTGGTTCAGAATGGTCAGTCTGTTGGCTGCATAGAATTTCTGTTTTTCTCTATCAATAAACATTACTTCTAAGTGTGTGCGTTTGCCTTTTGTAAGGTGTTGTTTCACTGCACTAATGTCGTATTTTACTGCATTGAATAACGAGGTCATAATCTCATTGAATGAAGCTTGTATATCACTTTTTTCGATTATTAAAGTGAAATCGGGTTTCATTTTAATTGAGTTTCTTGGGGAGAATGTCGAGTATGTGGATTGTCCTCTTCTTAGACGAGGGAAGAAAGATGTCCATTTTCTATCCTGCGTTACTGGAGCTTTGCTTGTGTTCTGATTATCAGCCATTTGAGAACTGCCTGTTTCTATTTCGTTAGTTGTGCTTTCTAATATCGGCCTTGTAGGAGTTTCTAAGAGGGGTTTATTTGCCTTTTGTCTGATACCTGTATTTTCATCCGTTAAGGACTCCTGAGTTGTTGTTGTAGTGCTGTCAAACTGCGTCGAGGGCACGCATATCTCAGTGAGCTTGTTCTGTATGTTAGATAAAATGTTTGCAACATCTTTAAGAGCCTCTATTTCTTGTACCTTTTCACCCCAATTTTCCTTGTCAAGGACCGGTGTTTCTAAGTTTTTATCTGTAGTTAATACATGTTCATTTGTAGTTTTTGCTTTTGTTAACCTTCGGACGTGTTTTGCTTGTTGAGTGTGAGGTTTTACTTTTTTTTACCATTTTCATGGTATTTCCTCTTCAACTTCCTCTACCATATATTTTCTTTTTGCTCGTAGGGCACAAGCCCCTTGTTCTTTTATATGTTTGGTCTTTTCTTCTTTGTATTCTGTAGTAATTTCTTATTTTTTGTAAAAACTCTCCTTCAAATCGATGTGGTCTGGAGAGAGTGACCATAGATCTTTTTATCTATATAAATTTTATTTGCTCTTCCTTATAGAAAATTTTAATTTTCTTTATGAAGACAAAATAGGCCTTTTTCAAAAATCAATTTTGGTGGCATCACTACTTACATGCAAAATAAGTAAAAAGATATGGGAGTTAGCCTATGGAAGTTTAAACCTGGGAGAAGGGGATTCACTACTGAATAAGCTAGAAGACATCTTTTTAGCTGACAATATTTTATGACCCCCACAAGAAGAAAGCAGTAATTTGGCTCCACGCCATGGTCATCTATGAAATTTGGTGTAAGTTTACAGCACACAAGTGGGGCAATGAGATTTTAATGGAAGAAACAGTGATCCACTGCCTGAAATACAAGTTGGCAATGGGGTTCAAGCAAGCAAAAAGCAAAATTTGCTTGCATTAGAATAGATAATTAAACTAGATAGGCAATTGTAGTTTGATATTTATTGTAATAAATTTTGGTTATAATTAAAGTCAATAGAGCTGAAGAGTTAAAAAAAATATTAACACATTGTTTTTAAATGTTTTCCATTACATTTAACACATAAAGGTTATTCATTCTTTGATATTTTTGTTATATTTTGATTTTCACAATGATAGCAAACAAGGGAAAGAATTCCCGCTGAATAATATGGTTTTTCAATTAGTAAGTAATACACAATTCCAAGAATCATTTACAAAGAAAGTTCATACAAAGAATTTTTCTTCAGAACCAGCAATTTCATCAGGAGTTTTGTTATTCATTTATTCTTCTCCTTCTTATAACTATCTTTATTACTAATTTTTTGGTCACTAATTAGTACTTTCTATATTTGAATAACTGGGTCTGGCTAATGAATCAATATTTTGTTGATTTTATCAAGTTGTTGGCTATAATCTTGTAGGTTTTCACCTTGTAGATATTCATCTTGTAGATCAAAGTCATCACTTTGTGGGTTATCCCTTTGCAGATTGTCACTTTGCAGATCTTCTTGTTGGTTATTATTATCATTGGTGCTTATGCTAATTAAGCCAGTAGTTGATGCAAAATCACGGGTATTGTTTGAAATGACATTCCACATATATATAAAACTGTATCAAAAAAAGATTCTAGAATTTCATGTTCTTTTGCTAGTAATTTTTTTGCACTAAATAGTAAATATGGTTTTTTACATTCTGTACAAGTTACAGTAATTCCAACATTTCTTGCCTATATAGAAGAAGGGCCAAATGGTATGATATGTTTTGCTATAATAATAACTTTGGTATACCTGAAATTTTCAATTTTAGCAGTTTAAGTAAGGGTCTATGCTCTTCAGTTGTGGGTATACCATATAGTTCCTCAAATAATTTATAATGAAGACCTTCACCAGGAACCAGATCGGGAATACAATGAAGTTGTTCAAATTCCTTCTGAGAAAGAACATCGAGGTAGTAAACAAATTTAAGCATTTTTTATTTCCACATTTTTTAATAGTAAAAAAATAAAATCTGCACACACTTTCTCCTGACCACATAAGTCGGAGATGGGTATTTTATTTTATTGAAGATACAGCTGTACACATTAACAAAAAGGTTTACAAAAACCCATAGAAATAACAAATGTAGACCAGAAGTGCTAAGCAGTATGGAAGAAGTGGAAAAAAGGATCAAAAAGAAGAAACCAAACCAACCAAATACGTCAAATGGGATGAACAAAGAGAACAACAACCCAAATGAACAAACAAGAACATGTCAACCATCAAAAGAGAACATGTCTAACGCCAAACTGAGTGGGAAGAACAACTCAAAAGAGAGTTGTGACTATATAATGACAGAAGATCTAAACAGTCACAAATATGGTACCCGCCTTCTTGGAGAAAAATAGGGAAGAAAACAACAATTCTACAATAGAGAAAGGCAAGCCTGTGGACACAAAAGTGGCAAAAAAAGCAACTTTTTCGGTGATAATATAGAATTTTTTGGCCACAGATTTAGAACATAAAGAAAAGGCATCAAAGAAAATTCCACATAAGGGGATTCATAAGAAGAGGGAATCAAAGAAAATCATACTACAGACCCGTGGGTCGATAGCGTAGTGGTTGCGCTCCCGGGTTGTTAGTCGTCTAAATGCAAGGTCGCCGGTTCAAGCCCCACTGGGAACATAAATTCTACTCAAGATCACGAGAAGGACGGGCTGAACTAGGATGCAGGGACCACGGTTAGCGACACAGCCACAGTTGCCAGTTGCAGGTGTATGTGCTTAATTTGGATACTTTCGGTGAAATTCCGGTTGAACTTGGATACCCCCGGACCAGGACGAATCGGAAAGAACATGGAGTAGTCTGCCCTAACGAGACGAATTCTGTGATAGTCCCGGAGACGAAAAAGTTCAGGAAGAAATGAAATGGGCCAGGAGTCGAGGATATTTCCGGTTAAATCCCCCGGTAGAAAAAATGGGTCAACCGGGTAAAACTGGTTGGGACATTAAAAAAAATGCCAATTGGAGGCTTAGTACCAGTTAGCCATGGTAGAAATAAAAATAGTAATCCCGGTTGGGATATCTAGAATTAGGATCAATACTGTAAAAAGTAAAAATATGTTGTACACAAAAACATGTAGGGGACCTTGTTAAGGAGGCCCCGTCAATTAACATAGACCTTAATAAAAGAGCGCCACTCAGCGCGTTATAAAAAAAAAAAAAAAAAAAGAAAATCATACTACACTTGTTTTCATTGTTTACGAAACTAAAAAGATGTTTTCATAACCCTGGGTCGGATAGCGCAGTGGTTAGCGCTCCGGGGTCATATTCGCAAGGTCACCGGTTTGAGTCTAGTGGATGACAAAAAACCGTGTTGGGATCATGAATAGCAAAAGATCTACGATGAGGCGTCGAATATCTCCACTATTTTCTGGATATGGTACTACAATGACAATGAGTTGCATGACATAGCCACAGGGTCATGCGATGTCCAGAAAAGGAAAAAATCTGACAAGAAACGCCGCAAACATAAGGACTATCCACTATAAAAAGGAACAAGACAAATGTGTATAAAGACAGGATTACTAACCGAATTAGGAAACAAGATCTAGAAAAAGTCCCACGAGGAAAACCTGACCTGATCCAAACTCAGAAGGGAGTACTGGGGTAGATGAAAAATGGACCTACACAAGCATATCGGCAGAGTAAACTAACTCCTTAAAGTTGATCTAAGAAGCCTTCAGGTGAGGCGCACCGAATGACGGTTCGGCTGGAGTCGGCCAGGAAAACCGAACGAAGGAGGAGTAGGTTAGATAGACTTCGTAGGACAGAAATAAATATAGAAATTAGGATATGTAATGAAAAATGTAGGGGGCCCGTTGGGTCCCTATGACCAATGACCTTAATAAAAGATTAATAAAAAGAGGCCATACGCCACCACTGGGAATCTCCCAGGAGGAAAACATAAAAAAAAAAAAGATGTTCTCATCATTCTCATCTCAGAGAATAATCAAATCCAAGAACGAGAATGCTCTAATAGTGGATATAAGCAATCTGCACTGCTCCTTCAATGATATTATGGAATCATTGTTCGAAACAGCTGGGTTTGATATTTGTGTAGCAAAACAATAGGGTGTAGAACACACCTTGAGGCTACCTTTAATAATGATAAAGAAACCTTAAAATGATATGCAGTGAAAGGCATTGAGATTTTGAACAGGACATACTTTGGTACATTCCTTCAGACACTAGGAAAACTTTTCTGTCAATTAGATGCAGAAATCTTTTCTGTCAATTAGATGCAGAAATGTCCTCTAGAAAAAAAGGAAAAGGTCTCAGAGGCACTTTTGGAAGCCTTCAAGGGGGTAGGGAAAATTATGTCGATTAAACCGTTGTTAATCGATGGAACACCCTACATCACCAACAAATGGATCATAGTTTTCAAAACTATAGATGACTACAACCTGGAGGACAGGTCACCACAGAGTGGAAATCTGCATCCAAAGTTTGTTACTTCTGCAAGAGGGAAGGACATATTAAGAAAGATAGTCAACAGTTCCAGGAATCGGTTGCAGTAAGAAACAGGCTTCATAGCCATAAATGTAGCATCTTAGCAATTGAAGAAACTGATAATATGAAAGAAAAGGGGCTTCCATCCCTATCGGGCAGAAGAACATGCCAACAGAAACATTAAAATAAATCAAGCAAACAGAATTAAGTGTGAGATTGTAACGGAAGAGGTAACAGTAGAAAAAGCTCAAACAGCAATCAAGAGGCCTATGTTTCAACTCAAATTGGGATATGATAAAGTTGGAAACTCTGGGGACCTGCAGGAGGACTCAGAAACGGTTAAGGCCAACCACCCAATAGTGGACACTAAAGAGGTCTTGTATAATGCAAATTTGGAAATGGAAGGGTTCACAACAGTAACTTATAAGAGGTCCAACTTTTTTTTTTTTTTTTTTAACCCTAGACGAAAACGTCAAGGGCGCTCTTTTATTAAGATCAATTTATTGGAGCCTCCCTAATTAGTAAGGACCCTTACAAGATTTATCTATACTATGCTATACCTATCTATCCGAATAATTTTAAAAGACAAACAGCCGCTAATAGCACTGCTTTGACTGCCTCATAACCCTATATACTTTTAATAATTTTATATAATTTTCTCTGCTTTGTCGAGCAGTTACTTAGTGTGCGGCGGAGCACATCTACCTCATGTTTTAGACGCGCCCTTATTCAAGCCCGCACTCTTTCTAGCACACCGGAGTTGGGTTCTT
The DNA here is from genome assembly GCA_003550325.1 of Gigaspora rosea. Lineage (NCBI taxonomy): Eukaryota > Fungi > Glomeromycota > Glomeromycetes > Diversisporales > Gigasporaceae > Gigaspora > Gigaspora rosea. The sequence goes on along the minus strand of QKWP01000918.1, from coordinate 93,671 downwards.
CTTCGGTACCCCATCTCTTAGCCGTGTACATACACCATATTTCATATATGGTATTTATGTGTAGCCACGTTGCCGCTCTTTTTTGTCCTTCTGTCCGAAGATTTTGAGTTGAAAATACCTCGTTTATACTTGCTGGAGGTGTCTCTGCTACCACCATGTCGAGTATCTCGTATGCCATTCTCCATATCTCCCTGGTTATGCTACATTCCAGGGCAAAGTGATCGATCGTCTGTGCTTCTCCTGGGCACCAGGGGCAGTCACCAAGTTCAGGATTCATGTGTTTTAGCCGGTAGCCTAGCGGTAGAGCTTTGTGGTACAGGCACCAGAATATGTCCTGTTTTTTGTTTGAAATCTTATTTTGCGATATCCACTCATGAGGTTTATCTTTGTTATCGTCCATTTCGGCTTGTATAGGAGTCCTTCCATTTCTGTATATTTCTATGACTTTCTTGACTGAAATTTCTGTCCCTTCTAGTTTCTTCACACTTATTTCCTGGGGGTCCCACGGCCAGTTTTCACTAGTGTTTATCTTACCTTTCGCTCATCTCTACGCCAGAAGGTAGGGTTTCTACTCGCTGGGCCAACCACAGGATCTGACTGCTTCTAGTCCAAGTTCGTGCCAAGCACTTGTGTTCCCTCTCTGCCTTCGCCCAGAAAGAATGTTTAGTGAGGAGTCCGACCCATACCATAAGCATCCGAGCCTCTAGCATATCCTTAACTATCAGAGCTTTTAACCCAAACTCCTCCTTAGGTTTTTGGAACGTCATAAATCTTGGTAGCATTCTTGACTTCCCTTTGATCCATTGGGAGATTATCCCATTTATTTCTGCTACTTGCTTTTTTTTGGGTGGTTGTAAATATGCAGCATACCATATTCTTGATAGGATTAATGCCTTTGCTACAAGGATTTTCCCCCTATAAGATAGGTTTCTTTTCCCATAGGTCTCCAGTGAGTTTTTCATTTTTTTGATCGCTAGGGTCCAAAGGTCCTTCTGTGGGGAACCATCTATTTGTAAGTCGAAGCCTAGGACTTTTATTGTCTCTTGCTCGTCTGCTTTTTCATACTGTGACTCGCCTTTCAATTCAACCCTTCTAGCATTCGTTGACAGTGGGACCAGTTTTGTTTTATTTTTATTTATTTTGGTGTTGGAGGCCGCTGCATATAGTTTAAATGCTTGGTCTAGGTTTTCCCAGTCGGACGGAAACCCCACTCCTATGGTCAGATTGTCCACATAGGCCACCAATTTAAAGACCTGTTTTTCTATTGTTATGCCTCAGATATTTCTTTCTATTAAGGCCAAGAGGGGTTCAAAAGCTAAAACATATAACAGGAGTGAGAGAGGGTCCCCCTGCCTTACACCCCTTTCAACATTAAATGCAGCTGATAATTCCCCATCTTTGATGATGTGTGCTTGTTGATTTTTAAACAGATTTAAAATTACGTTGATTATTTGCGGATCGAACTCCATTTTCCTCAGTAAGTTCTAGGTAATCATGTTCCACCCTATCAAATGCTTTAGCTTGGTCCACAAAAAGCATCCAATGTTCGTGATTGGGGTCATGTCTTCCCCTCAGGGTGGTGATAATGTCCATTGCAGCGTCAGTGATCAGTCTGTGTCTTATAAACCCTTGTTGGTGGTCTGTGATTATTTGTTCACAGATTCCATTCAGTCTATCCGCTATTATCTTCATAAAAATTTTTGTATCACTGTTCACCAGTGATATTGGTCTCCAGCTGTTTATGAGTTCAGGGTCTTCTGATTTCTTGGGAATAAGAGTGATCAGGCTTTTGTGCCAGGAGCTAGGCATCTTGCCCTCCTCTAAGACCCTGTTGAATATTTTTTCCAGGACTGGTGTTATATCTTCCTCTATAGCCTTATAGAATTCGTATGATAAACTATCTGTGCCAGGGGACTTCCCTTTTGGTAACCTTTTTATTACATCCCTAATTTTTTCTTGCGTAATCTTTCGAATTAGGCTTTTGGTCATGCTCCCTGTTACCCAAGGAAGAGTAGTTGTTATCTTCTCTGCTGCTTCTTTATCTATCCCTTCCACTTTGTATAGCTCAGCATAGTAGTCGCGTATGAATTGAAGCACGTCTTTTCTAGTATCTTCTGAGGTAACCCTAAGTTTATTCAAGTCACTTTGTGCTTGTTTTAGTTTATACCGGGAGAAGAAGTATTTAGTGGATTTTTCGCCCTCTTCATTCCATTTGGCCTTGGACCTTAGGCGCCACCTTTTTGCTAGCGAAGTTGTTTCATCCTCCATTTGTACCTTCAATTCTTCTATTTGATTATCAAGGTATTCATTTGAACCCATTTTTGCATTTTGTTCTTTTAATGTGCATATTCTCTTGTTTAGCTGTGAGATTCTATTTTCGGGAGATCTTGGGCCCTTAAAAGCTCTGATTATTGACTGCACCTTGATTTTACAGAGGTCCCATTCAGTATCCGCCTCTTTATCACTTATTTCATCCTTTATCTCTTTTAAGAGCTGACTGTTCTTAAGGCATTGTTCATCAAATCTCCACTGTGCAGGCTTTATGGTGTGCTTTCTATTTTGTAGGATACACTCCACCAGAAGATGATCTGAGTTACCATATCATGTACCAATATTTGAGATTAGGTGTCCATTGTTTTCGTCAATAAAGATGTAATCTATGCAGGTCGTCATTTGATGAAATGTGATAAAAGGTTTGGTGTCCGAAGTATCTGCCATATAAATGAACTCCGCTAGTTTGTCAAGCAGTTGCTTAATTGTGGGGTCATTTTGTGGATTGGCTTGGCTAATTCTGTTAACCTCAGGATTGATGTTTGTATTAAAGTCTCCGGCAACAATATTGATCAAGCCATCTTCTTTTTGTAAGGACCAGTTATCGAAGAAGGTGGCTCTTTCATTTGGACTCGGCGGAGCATAAACATTAGTCAGTTTGTATATTCGATTTTTAAGTTTGCACATTGTGGACATTACTCTGCCCCCTAGCTCAATTTTTATCTGCTTAAATTCTATATCCTTACGTCCAGCTAGGATTGCTGTTTTTTCAGACCAAATTGAATCATAGTTTCATTGAGTTTTTAAAAAGTTCCTTGTGTTCTCGTTTTTTAAGTTTGTTTCTTGTAACATAATAATGTCTAATTTGTAAGTTTTTGCTTTTCCCTATTGTTAAACCCTTTTACGTTCAAAGTTGCTATTTTAATTCTATTGGACCGGGACATTTAGGAAGTAAAAGGGTTTTGGTATTTAACCTTGGGGTGGGTTTCCCCTCCCCCGGGTTTGTTCGTAGGGTACCACCCTTGAACTATCCGATTTACGCGGGGTTGCCAATTTCCTTTCCTGTTGTTTCTTTTTGTAGGTAACTTTGGTGAAACCTTCTTCGTCCCTAATTATACCACTTTTGGCTCCGATATTATGCCAGGGGAAGTGACATATAGTTTAGAGACCTTAGCATTCTGAGTGACCCCTGAAGTGCCGTAGCCGATTATGGATAGTTCATCTATAATGGGTACTGTCTCCAGTTCTTTGTTTGCTGTACCTGCTGCAAGAGCTTCGTTGTACACTTCTGTTTTCATTACTATGTTGTTGCTTGAGTTCGTTTGTGCGATCGCATCAACATCCCTTTCATGTTTATCTTGTACTACGTCTGGTAACACTATATCTGTGTCAATTATTTGGGTAGTGTCCCCCTCAATTCCATTGTTCGTATCTGATGCGGTGTCTCTGTACCAATACTCTGTTGGGTAATTGTGTGCTGTGCATCCGATTGGTGCACATTGTCCTCATTGAGAGTTTCTTTAACAGGAGAATATGCCACATGCTGTTCTTTAGTGGCGCAGCTTTATTTTGTTTGAATGCTTGGTACGCCTTTCTTAGGGAAATAGACTCTTGGAGTTGAGTGCAATCTTTTCTTATATGGCCTTCTTTCTCACAGAAATAGCATACTTTAGTAGCTGTACGCCATTCTGTGGTAACTTTGTTATCCCCACGTGGGTAAACCTTGGAATATCCTGTTCTAGGTTTGGATCGTCTGTGGTTTCGAAAATGATTATCCACTGGTCCGTCAAGTACGGTGTCCCTTCAATTAGTAAAGGCTTTATAGTGGCGATAGATCCCACACCTTCGAATGCTTCGAGAAGTGCGTCCGAGATCTCACTTTTGTTCCCCAAGGGTACATTGCGGCATTTGACTGGCAGAAAGGATTTCCTTTCATCTACAGGAATATATCCAAAGTGTGTCCGATTCAGAATGGTCTGTCCGTTGGCTGCATAAAATTTCTGTTTTTCTCTATCAATAAACGTTACTTCTAAGTGTGTGCGTTTGCCTTTCGTAAGGTGTTGTTTCGCTGCACTGATGTCGTATTTTACTGCATCGAACAATGAGGTCATAATCTCATTGAATGTATTTCGATTATCAAAGCGAAATCATTTTTTTGTTTTGATTGAATTTCTTGGTGAGAACGTCGAGTATGTGGATTGGCCTCTTCTTAGTCAAGGGAAGAAAGATGTCCATTTTCTATCCTGAGATACAGGAGCTTTGCCTATGTTCTGATTATCGGCTATTTGGGAACTTCCTATTTCTACTTCGTTAGTTGTGCTTTCTAATATCAGCTTTGTAGGAGTTTCTAAGGGGGTTCATTTGCCTCTTGTTCGATACTTGTATTTTCCTCCATTAAGGACATCTGAGTTGTTGTTGCTGTGGTGCTATCGAACTGTGTGTGTGTTAGATAGAATGTTTGTGACATCTTTAAGAGCCTCTATTCTTGTTCCACCTTTTCGCCCCAACTCAGTGCCTTGTCAAGGACCGGAGTTTCCAAGTTATTGTCTGTAGTTAATATGTGTTCATTTGTTGTTTTTACTTTGTCGACGTGTTTTAGTTGAGATTTTCTTTGTTAGCTTTCGGATGTGTTTTGCTTGTTGAGTGTGAGGTTTTACTTTTTTTCACCATTTTCGCGGTATTTTCCTCTTCAACTTCCTCTACCATATATTTTCTTTTCACTCGTAGGGCACAAGCCCCTTGTTCTGTTTTACGTTCGGCCTTTTCTTCTTTATATTCTGTAGTAATTTCTTATAATTTGTAAAAACTCTCCTCCAAATCGATGTGGTCTGGAGAGAGTGACTGTAGATCTTAGAGGTCCAACTTCAAAAAGGAAGAAAATAATAAAAAAAAGACTACAGGAGACTAACCCCTTACGATAACCACAAAGGGGCTGGGAACCAATCCCAATATTAGATTGGGAACACAAACCCTTTACGTTAATATGCCTCAGATCATCAAGCTAAAACTAGCAACCTTAAACGTGAAAGGGATAAATAACAAAGGCAAACAGAGAAATACGTTCACTCTCTTGAAAATCATACAAATTGGATATCATATGCCTGCAGGAAACCACAGTTGATCCATGATTCCATATGGTCCAACAAATCAGCAATCTTATCTTAGCAGGCAATAAGGGCATAGAATTTTCTAACACAAAATAACTGAACACACCAGATAGAGTAGAGTTCTTCAAATCTTGGCTTCAGAGACAAAGCAAGGAGCAATAAACATTATGGTGAGAGATTTGAAAGTTAATATAGACCCTACAAACAATCAGATCAGCCAAGCGGCACCTCAATATGATCCTTCAAGAAAACTGTTAACATATTTAAAATCAATGTAGCAGATTGTACAGAGAAAAACCTTTCTTAACATATTTCCAGAACACATTAGCAGGTAGCTCTATGGCCACCTGTATTGATTACATCTTTGTAGAGGCAGGATATGGGCATCTGGTCAATGAGGTTACTCTGCTAAATCATTGGGTAAAAACAAGCACAGCCCACTATGGAGGTTTGATAAAGAATATCTTGAAAACAAAAAGGTGCTAGAGGAGGTAATGAAGGAGTTAGATGAGAAATGCTCTACACAAGACTGGGATCTTTGTAAGTTGAATATTCAATCAATTATAAGGGCTTTTAGAAAACTGAAACTACCAGAGAAGTAGATAGAGATTTTGCACAAGAAGATTACTAAGCTTGCAGCAACAGTGGTGGGTAACACAAACAATGAGAATGCTGGCAGCAAGCTAGAATCTCTCAAAATATAGTTGAAAGAAGAACTGGAAAAAATGTTAGAAAACTGGTGCAGAAGATCAAAGGCAAGATGGATAGAGAAAGGGGAGCATTCTACCAAATACTTTTATGCCCGTTACAAGGCTAGAAAATCAATAAATTGTCAAGACAAGATCAAATCCTCAGAGAATAGGGGTTATGAAAAGGACACCCTGTACCATATCAGGAACTTTTATGAAAAGCTCTATGAGCCAGAAGAGATAGACAAGATGGCTCTGAACAGGATCACAAGCAACCTCCCTCAGGTTAGCGAAGAATGGAACTGTGCCCTGAACGTCTTATCAGTAAGGAAGAAATACTTCAGGCCAGATATGGGAGTGATAAAATTAGCAAAAAAGATAATGAGTTAAAATCTAATGACAACACCGGACGAACTAACTTACAATTTTATAAAATACTCACGGAGAAAGTGATACCAATCTAGAAATGATCTTTAATAAGGTCTAAAGGAAGGTAGGATGCCTTCATTATGGCATAAAAACATCCTAATCCTGATACCCAAAGAGGAAAAACCTGGAGAAAATCAGCAACTGGAGGCCGTTATCTCTGGTCAACAGCGATGCTAAGATTTTCATGAAGATAATGGCAAGCAGGCTTAACAAAATCTGCAATAAAATCATTGCTAACTACCAAATGGCTTGTAGCTAGTAGATTAATTACAGACTCAGTTCTGAACATTATTTTTTTTTTTTTTTTTTTTTTGTTTTCCTCCTGGGAATTCCCAGTGGTGGCGTTTGGCCTCTTTTATTAATATTTACTATTCATACAAGATTATACTATGTGTCTAAATCTGTTGGTTACTTTTTTTGAGCACTTTTCTAAGCTAGCTTTAAGTATTCTAATGTCCGCTTTTATTCGAATTTCCGCTTTCCTTACCATTATATTTTTATCTGACAGATCCTTCCCCCATCTGCCAGCTGTATAATTGCACCAGAGTTCATATACAACATTCATATTTAGCCACATCTTGGCATACCATCCGTTTGGGTTCTCTGTGGGTGGTTCTTGGTATATTTCCTTGAGGGTTGTAGGTGGGGTCCTCTCTTCTTCGCTACTGAGGTGGCTGAGCCCTTTTCCCCATATTTCCTTACTTATTTCACACCCCGTAATGAAGTGTTCTCTTGTTTGTTGTTCCCCGGGGCACCAGAGGCAGTCACCTGAGATTCCTGGTCCTACATGTTTCAGCCTGTATCCCAGGGGTAGGGCTCTATGGAAGAGCCGCCAATATGTCATTTTCTTTTTGTTCTCGATCTTATTTATGTTTAGCCAGTTGTATTTCCTTTTATTTTCGTCTTCCGTTTCTGCTTCTGTTTTGAATGTTTTATCCCTTAAAATATTAACGATTACTTTGACCGATAACTTGGTGCCCTCCTTTCCTTGTACTTCAATTTTTTCTAATTTCCAAGGCCATTCTGATTGTGATTTTATCTTCCCTCCTATCTTCATCCAAGCAGATAGATACGGCTTCCATTCTCTTGGCCACGCCTTAGTGCTGATCTTGTTATTTAGAGCTTGGGTTATATTAATTCCCCGTCTTTCGCGTAATCAGTCTGAGATCCTTTTTCTTTCTACTGTGGCCCATAAAGAATTGCCCGTTATCAGGCTTTTCCAGACCATGCATAATCTTGCTTTTAGCATGTTTCCAATTATCGGGGCTTTCAGGCCATGGTTTTCGGGCCCCTTTTGGAATGTAGTCCATCGTGGGAGCATTTTACTTTTTCCTTTAATCCACCTGGCCAGGAGCTCATTGATTGTTGCTATTTGTTTTCCAGTAGGAGGAGCCAGATATGCCCCATACCAGATTTTGGAGAGAACGAGGGCATTTGCCATAAGTATTTTGCCAACGAATGTTAGATTTCTTCCTGACAGACGTTCTAGATTCTTTTCCATCTGCTTAATTATTTTCGTCCACATATCCCTTTTAGGAAGGCCATTTGCCTGGACTTCGTATCCCAGTATGCGTACTGTGTTACCTTCCCCAATCTTCGTAAATTGCTCTTGGTCCTTTAACTTTGTCCCATCTGCTATAATTGTCAACGGGATCAATTTCGTTTTATTCTTATTAATACTGGCATTCGAGGCCTCTTCATATTGTTTGAAAGTCTTGAGGGTCGCTTCCCAATCCTCAGTGGATCCCACACCCACTGATAAGTCATCTGCATATGCGGATAGTCTGAAGAATGATTGTTCTATTTGAATACCTTTGAGTCTATTTTCTAAGGTACATAAGAGAGGTTCGAATGCGAGGACATATAGTAGCGGTGAAAGGGGGTCGCCCTGTCTTACCCCCCTTTCTACCATGAAGGGTGACGATAACCCCTCTCTTCCTATAATATGTGCTTCCTGATTTTGGAACAAATTGTCAACTACCTCTATAAAACTCAGGTCAAAATTCATTCTGGTCATTGTCATTTTTAAAAACTCATGGTTAATACGATCAAAGGCCTTTCTTTGATCCACTAATAACATCCAGTTTTGTTTAGATGGGTCTGGCTGATTCCGCATCGTGGTAATTATGTCTAATGCTGCGTCCGTAATTACCCTCTCCTTTATAAAGCCTGATTGATGAGGTGGGATAATTATTTTACATATCTCGTTTAATCTGTCCGCCATTATTTTCATAAAGATCTTAGTGTCTGAATTCACCAAAGAAATCGGCCGCCAGTTCTCCAAGCATTCTCTGTTCTCCGATTTCTTTGGTATGAGCATTATCATATTTTTATGCCAGGAGATCGGCATGTTGCCTGTTGTGAGAACTTGATTAAATACTTTTCCAAGAATAGGGATTACTATTTCTGCAAACTCCTTATAGAATTCGTACGTAAGGCCATCAGTGCCTGGGGATTTGCCATTTGGGAGAGATTTGATTATCCGTTCTATTTCTTCCTTTGTTATGCTTTTTGTAAGGTTCATGTTCATTTCTGCGTTGACTTGGGGTAGCTCCCTCATCAGGATCTCTGCCATCTGAGGATCCCATCCCTCTTTTTTATAAATTTTTTGGTATTCCTCCTTTATATAGTCTAATGTATTCTCATATTTGTCTTTATATTCCTCGGGAATTTTGATCAGTTCCTCACAACTACTTTCTTTTCTGGCCTTATATCGTGAAAAGAAGAATTTAGTTGATTTTTCTCCTTTTTCGATCCATTTTTCTTTTGAGCGCAGGTGCCATTTTTCTGCTAGTGCTGCAGTTTCATCGTGTAATGTGTTCATCATCTCGACAAGTTCTTGGTCTTTCTTTGGGCTTAGTCCTCGCCTTGCCTTTTCTATCTTTAACTTTGAGATTTTATTATTTAATTTTGTTATATTGCATTCATGTCTTTTAGGTTTCCTAAATGCTCTTATTATCGATTGCACTCTCAATTTGCACCCGTCCCAGTTTTCTGGAGCATCCTCTGATCCTAGCTCCGCTTGCAATTCTTTGGTCAGAAGATCGTTACTGAAACTTCCTTTGTCAACTTTCCAAATGGGGGTACCAAAGGTTTTAGTTTTTGAGTTGAGTGTGCATGTTACCAACAGATGATCTGAGTTTCCGAATTTTGTTGTCACCTCTGATACTAAGTGACAGTGAACCATATCTACAAAGATGTAATCTATGCAAGTACCCATTGTCCTATCATCCCTGGTGTTCTGGAAGTATGTTAGGAATGGTCTTGTTCCTGAGCATTCAGCAGCATTGAAAAATTCTAGGACTTTCCCTTCCAGTATATCTTTAGAGGGGTCTCTTTGTGGAGTTGCTTGGCTGACTCTATTCATTGTTGGGTTTAGGTTAAGATTAAAATCTCCTGCAATAATGTTAATATTGTCCGGTTTTTGTATGGGGTTCCAGTCATTGAGGAACTTTACTCTGTCTGGTTGTTGCGGAGGAGCGTATACGTTGGTAGCAGTGAAGAGGTGGCCTTTAAATATAAATTCTGTGTTTATGACTCTGTTGTCCAATTCTATCTTAGTCGATTTGAATTCTATCTCTTTGTTACCCGCTAATATGGCGGTTTTACTTGTCCATATGGAATCATAGATCCATTGGGCTTTGAGAAAGTCTCTAGTGCTTTTATCTGTAGTATTTGTTTCTTGTAGAAATATTATATCCATTTGATATGATTTTAGCAGCGTGAGAGTTGTACGTTGTTTGTCCTTATTATTTAATCCTTTTACGTTCAGGGTTGCTATCTTAAGTTTAAAGTTCTGTGTCATGATCCGTAAAAGGTAGGGTCCCTTGACTAATGACGGGAAGGGTTACCGCCTCTCCCCTTTTTGCTATAGGGGGATTTTCTATTTTCCAATTCCCGTGACATTGTGTTGTCAATTAGTTTACTTTTTCTTGACGCTGCTGATCGCTTATTTACCACAGTGATGAAATCATCTGTTAACGGCTGTCCAGGATCGTTTGGATTAGTGGATTCCATAGTAGTTTCGGAGAGCTTAGGGTCCAGCCCCTCCTTGCTGTGAGCATTTGTGTTGCTTGAAGGGGGAAGCGTGTCCAGTTCGTCGCGCAGATTAACATTGCCTCGCATATATTCTGGTAAGCTTGGGGTCTCTGGGCTGTCTTGTTGTGTTTCCACATTTTCTCCCTTGTCTGGGGCCTCTGTCATGTGCTCTTTCTGGGTTACTGGACCCCTTGTTGTTGGTTCTGTTACCTCCATTCTCGTGACCAGGCCGGAGTCTGTATTTGTCTGGTTTTCCTTTTCGACAGGGCCCTCCCCTGATTGATGTATTTGTGCGTCCACAATGCTCGTGCTAATTTCCATGTTATCCATTATAGTGTCTGGGGTGGGTGCATGATGGGGCACCTGTTCAGGTGCTTCATGTTTCTCATTGCCTTTTTTAGCAAAGAGGCCCGCTTTCTTTTGTTTATATTCCCTGTGGGCGTTCCTTAATTCTACCGATTCTTTGTATTGTTCACATTCTCGTTTAATGTGACCTTCTTTTTCACAAAAATAGCAAACTTTGACCGCTGATCTCCACTCTGTATAGACTTTGTTATCCCACACGTGTGTGAACCGTGGGAGTTTATTTTCAAGGTCTGGGTCCTCGGTTGTTTCGAAGGTAATGATCCATTGGTCGGATACATATGGTGTGCCTTCTATTAACATGGGTTTAATCGATACTATATTTCCGAAGCTTTCAAAGCTTTCCCGGAGCGCTTCTGTGATGTCGTTTTTGTTCCCAAGGGGTACGTTTTTACACCTAACCTGGAGGAACGTCTTTCTCGTATCGACAGGAATATAGCCGTAGTATGTCTTCCGTAAAATTTCTAGTCCCTTCGCGGCATAATGCCTTTGTTTGTCTTTGTCTATGAACGTGACTTCTAGGTGCGTTCTGGTTCCTTTTGTGAAGTGAGCTTTTGCGGCAGAAATATCATATTTGGTTGACTCGAATAAAGAGGCCATAATTTCATTAAAGGAACTTTGAATATTGTGGATATCTATGATTAGGGCATTGTTATTTTTAGATTTGATGGCGTTTCTGGGAGAGAACGTCGAGAAGGTGGCCCTTCCTCGTTTGAGCTTGGGGAAAAGAGCCGCCGCCCAACTTCTATGCGAGTTGTTGTCTGTTACTTTATCCTGTAATAAGAGGGTATTTTGGTCTGTTTCTTCGACCGGGTCTTGCATTAATTCTTGTTCTAACTTCTGTTCCTCTTGCTTCTCCTCGTTTATCGTGGATTTCCAGTTGTCACCCTCTGTTGGAGGAAGCTGTGTTTCTTCTTGTTCCCTATTGAGGGATTCCTCGGAAGTGTTGTTCCATATGTTCGTAGTGTCTTTTAGAGCATTGAGCTCCAGTTCTACTTTGTCTCCCCAAGTAAGAGAGTTAAAATCGGTGTTATGTTCTGTAACCATACTATTAGTTAAAGCGTCGTAGCTGTTGTAAAACGCGTTTTCTTTGTCGTTCCCTGTATTGTTCATTTTTTTTTGTTTTTTATTTTGTTGTTCTGCCATGTTTTTTTCAAATATTTCTTCGTGTTCGTCTTCCTGTGTACGTGTCCTTTTTGTAAGGGCGTTAGCCCTTACTACCCCTTCTACTTTGTGAGTCTTGTCTAGTCTCCTGTAACGGATTATTGTTATTCTGTGTGTGTCTCTCCTCCACCTCACTTGAACTGGAGAGAGTGCATGCAGATCTTGCTGTGTTCTGAACATTATTACCACAATGAGGGTCAGCAGAAAAATGTCAGACAAACATTGGCTGCTCTTGATCGACCAAGCAAAAGCCTTTGATAGGGTCAATTGCACATATCTAGAGAGAATGAATTTTAGCAACACATTTATAAATGTGGTAAACAATCTTTTTACAAACCAGGAGGCTCATATAGTAGGGAGCAACGAGATCTCAAAATCATTCAAAGTCAGCAGGAGGGTATGACAGGGAGCCCATTGTCACCTTTACTCTATGTGATCGCTTTTGAACCACTTTTAATCCAAATTAAGAATCAAATCAGGGGCCTACTGCTAGGGAATTCATACTTTTTTGAAATTTTCTCTAGGTTTACATCTTGGGGTCGCATTTGGCGATTTTTATTTATTAAATTTCTTTGTTACCTAATTACAAATAAGGAATCTATATCTATCCCTAACTTTTTTCTGTTTTCCTAACAAATTAATCTGTAACTGTTTAATTTCCTCCTTAAGCCTCGCTTTTACCCTTTGTGTTATTTCTAAACCTGTGAGGCAGCCTTCCCCCCATTTTGCCCTGGTATAGATACACCAAATTTCATAACATATTTGTATATGTAGCCATCAGGCTGCACCTTCATTTTGTTTACATGTCCAGTGATTTAATGAGAAAACCTCTTGCTTCATTGAAGGGCATCTGGTTTTGTTAGATGGTTCTATGAACCCTGGTGCTTCCCTCCATACCATTTCGCTACTAGAGCAGTTAATTAGGAAGTGTTCTATGGTCTGTTCTTCCTCTGGACACCAGGGCAGCTTCCATCGTCCTGGCAGTCCACGTGCTTCAGTCTGTACCCCAACGGTAAGGCCCTGTGATACAGTCTCCAGTATACATCCAATTTTTTGAATTGTACCTTTTTAATAAAGATCCACCTTGTCTTGGCTTCATCTGTCATATTATACCGTTCTGTATTATTAGATAACCCCTTGTTTAAGGCTTCAACTGCTTTTTTTACCTTGATTTGGTTCCCTTTTAGTTCCCCTATCCTGAGGTCTTCCGGGACCAAGGCCAGTTTCTTGTAGAGTGGAAACTGCCTTTTATTCATTTCCAAGCTCTCAGATGGGCCCTCTACTCAGCTGGCCACGCCTTAGTACTTATATTTGCTTCATATAAGGCCCAGACTACTTCTACATCCCTTTTTTTCCTGAGTCTGTTGCTAACTCGTTCTCTTTTATATCTTGCCCACAAAGTGCATCCTGTGCAGAGCTTTTTCCACATCATCACTAGTCTCACATCCATTAGGTTTTTTAGTATCGGGGCCCGCAACCCGCCCTTGCTGTAGTCCTCTTGAAATTTGGCATATTTTGGAAGCATTTTGGATTTGTTCTTTATCCAAGTACCTAGCTATGGCGAAAACAAGGTGTCAGGTCATGTGATCTCTGACCATTCCTTGCCCAATATTCACTATGGCCAATCAAAATTATATATATATTCATGAGAACACGTGAACCATGAATTTCGCTGCATATAAACTTTTCTTCAATCATATAAACCATATTTTTTATGCTAAATTAGATACATCATCACTAGTTCTAGAATTTTAGCACCAAGGTTATGCTATAAATTGAAATTAAAATCAACACTTACAATAATTGAATTTAAACCATAGATCTTTACCAAATAACGATCTAATAAGCCATGATTAGTGATGAGCAATGCGCATGCATGGTATGCAAATCATGCAATTAATTCTGGCCAGTATTAAGAAATTAAATCATAATTTTGGCCAAAACATGCATGCATGCATGCAAAAAATATATGCACATGTGCATGCTAAAATGAAAATTTTGTATTTTGCCCATTTCTAGCCATGATGCATGTGATTAAAATTGAGTAAAAACATGCATAATCGAAAGATCAATGTATAACCAAATTGAGAATAGTCTATAATTGAAAAGCCCAGTTTTCAGAGTGGTAGAATAAATTGGAGATTATATGCTGATTAAATGAGATAAATGAGATGAAATAATAAATTGGAGGTTTTTTATTGATCAGTAATGCATTGGATGTTTTGTATTGGGAGAAATCTAAAAACAGTATTCTAAAATAGATAATTGATAGAAAAACTTATCTGCTAAATCTGAGAATAATCAAAAGTAGGAAAACAGTAGCGTAAAACCCAAAATAGTATCTGTTAGTAGTTTTAAAAAAGTATAAAGATGACTGACTACAGAAAATATTAAATAAAAATACATATCTTCTGCGAACTAATACTTGCTCAAATTGTCTGTCTCATCAGTGAGGCAGTGCGACAGGTCACACCAAGGTGCTCACGAAGTATCCGGGTGATGCCAGACCTGCTATAAGATAGATAGATAGAATAAATATAAATAATTAATTTAGCTATATTATGTATCAATTATCTATTTAATAAAGGTACTGACGAGACTGTCAAAGGTTAAAAAAAAAATAAATAAATAAAAAATACTTGCTCAAAATATCTCACGCCTCTTTGAAAACACCTTAATAAAGGTGTTGGTGTGTAGGTATAGTTGTTGCCATTTTAATATATAATAATAAACTCTTCTAAAACTAGTATATAAATATAAAATTTTCATTTGCAAAAGTTACTTTTATCTTAACAAAGATACAATATGAGTGACAAAATCTGCAAAGGTTTAATTCCTTAGATTTACATTACAATTAATAATATTGTAAATATACTTATCTTTGTTTTTTAATAGATTCAATTCAAATTTCTAAACCTAAATCGTATTCTGGCTGCCATACTACAAAAAAGGTAATTGACTTCATTCGTGATCTTGGAGATGGACCAAGTGAAAAGGGAACCTGTAATAGGTGCTATGAAAGACGTAAGAATAAGAAAAAAAAACAAAGTTTAAATCTGATATCAACAAAAAAAGCCAAGCTCTCAAAAATAGGACTTAGTACTAGGACTGCAAGTAGCATTTTGAGTACTAATTTTGAAGATAATAATTTTGAGAAAAGATCTACACACACTCTCCCTGACCACATAAAGCACGAGACAGGTATTTTATTTTTCAAAGATACAAGCGCACATTTTAACAGAAAAAATGGGTAAAAGAAGGAAACCAAACCAACCGAACACAACAAATAGGACGAACAAAGAAAACAACAACCCAAACGAATGTACAGCAAAACAAATAGTACATGTCAACTTGGCACCGAAAACCACGCCTATTGACACACAGAGCGAGATAGAAACACAAAAAGAGAGCTGGGATAACATGATGATAGAAGATACAAATAGTCTAAAGGACATTACAAATATTACACCTCCTCTCTTAGAAGTAGGCCTCCGCATAAGATGGGTAGGGCCAGGTAGTATCTGTACCCTAACCCTACCCGTCTGTGTAACGGTTCTTAACATCCATGCCCTAACCCTACCCTAAATCTCTAAACTGAATGCTTTGACCCAGCTCATGTGAGCCAAGGGTATCCATTAACTTACCCGCGGGCCTGTATTAACTAATTTGTTTGTTGGGAGATTTCAAAATTAACTTACTTCGAAAATAAATGATCCAAATTTCAGTTTTAAAATTCTGAATTAAAAATTCACATGTCCGGTGATAAAATTTTATATTTTTTTATATTAATGGCAACGGAATTCTAAACTCCTTACAATCAAAATTCTGGAGACTTTGATCGCTTGAGTGATAATCATCATGATCATCGCTTTACAATCAATCAATTGCATCATTCAAGTGATTGAAATCGCGATAAATTATTAAATAAATAATTATTGGAATATTTATGCAGTAGAGGTCTGATCCGGTCAAAAAATATCTATTAGAATATTCATTTGTTCAATCTTATTATATTTGAATATTCATTGAAAATATTGAATGAATATTCGATGTTGGCAATGATGAACAAGAAAGGATTAAACAGGGTATTTATAATCGCTTTACTGGCAGTTTAAAACCTTTGAAAAACTTAATTAAACTAAGGGAATTAAATTAAATATTGCTAATACTGACATTGGTAAGGGTTTAGAATACTTACCAGAAAGCATAAAGGTCCATACCATAAACTTGACGAAACTCATCGGCTTCACTGGCGGCGGTTCCGGTTATGCCGGCCAATTTATCAAAGAGGCGAAAAAATTTTGGTGTGAATATTCACTGAATATTATTGCAATAGAATTCAAATATCATCTACACCTTTGATTACTCTCTAAAACTTCGATATTTTTTTAAAAAAAAATTATCTCCTTTTTTTCTTTTATATGTGAAATCAAAATCTAATCTAATTTCTGTGTAAAATTTTAGCCAATCAAAGGTTAAGTTTCATGCTCATTTGATTTTTGTAGTACAATAATGGGTACCCTTCGATACAGGGCTGGGTAATAGTAAGATTCAAGCCCTATTAGGGTACTAACATTCAAGCCCGTGCAAGCCCTATTTCCTTTTAAGGGTTTATAATTTAATACCCTGGCCCATCTAATATGGTACTACCCTAAGGTACCCATAGGTAGCCCAGGCCCATGCGGAGGCAGAGCAAGCAACAAAAGATATCAATACTGCAGTAAAGGAAATCAGGTCGATAAACACAAAAGCGGCAAATGAAACATCAAGAGAGGAATTTTTTTAACGAAGGTGTAGAATTTTTCAACATGGAAAAAACTATGGGCGCGGAATGCAAGGCAGAAGCTTCGTCAGAAACTCTACGTGAGGGAGGTCATAAAGATGAGGGAACCAAAGAAAAGGGTTCTACACCAGACAGGCAATGGACCTCTCTGTTCACAAATTGAAAAGAGACAGATTGACGGTCTCATCTTTTTTGCTTCATAGAACAATCAAATCCAAGAATGAAGATGCATTAATAGTATACATAAGCAACTTGCTTTGTTCCTTCAATGAAATTATGGAATCGTTATTCAAAACAGCCAGGTTCGACATTTGCGCAGCAAAGCAGCACTTTATGAGAGGGCATAGAATGCATCTAGAAGTTACTTTCAATGATAAGGACACCCTGAAACAATATGCAGCAAAAGGCATTGAGATATTGAACAGAACGTACTTCAGGTATATTCCAATGGACACTAGGAAAACCTTCCTATCAATTAGATGCAGAAATGTCCCATTAGGTAAAAAGGAAAAGGTCTCAGAGGCTCTTCTAGAAGCCTTTGAGAGGGTTGGGAAAGTCACGCCAATCAAGCCATTGCTAATTGATGGAACACCCTACATTACCGACCAATGGATCATTGTTTTCGAAACCATGGAGGACTACGACCTCGAGAACAGGATACCCAAGTTTACTCATATCTGGGATAATAGGGTTACTACAGAATGGAAATCAGCATCCAAAGTCTGTTATTTCTGTGAGAAGAAAGGACACATTAGGAAGGATTGTCAGCAGTTCCAGGAATCTGTTGCAGCAAGGAGCAGGATCTACAGCCAAAAAAGTAGCATATCAACAGTTGAAGAATCTGATAGTATGCAAGAGAAGGAGGCTTCCACCTCTTTCAGGTTAGATAATATGCAAACAGAAACACATAAACAAATTGAGCAAGCAGAACCAAGCACGATAATTACAGAAGAGGTAAGGGGCGTGCCATTTATTACATAATATTTTTTACTTAGTAGCTACCTCTACCCATGTATGGTGTAATCATTTCATCTAATTCTAATTGATTAATATAATATATAGACGTGATCACTACCTCTGACCATGTATCCATGATAAAAATTACGTAATAAATGGCATGCCCCTAACTGTAGGAAAATCTCAAACGGAAATGCAACCTCCCATAAACAAAGAGGCAATCATAGTAACAAATCGGGAGCCACCGAAGTCCACTCGTGACGAATTGTCTAAAATGTATGACAATCCCGGGAACCTCAAGGACCTGAATGAGATCATAGAGCCAATTAAGGCAGACCACCCTATGGTGGACGCTGAAGATGTGTACAATCCGGACCTGGAAGGGGATGGGTTCACGACAGTAATGTATAAGAAACCTGCACCAAAAAGGGAGGAATTAGTAAGAAATCTGCCCCTTATATCCATAAAGGAACAGTGAACCAATCCCAACACTAGTTTGGGAACACAAACCCTTTACGTTAATATGCCTCAAATTACCAAGCTCAAATTAGCAACTTTAAAAGTGAAAGGGATAAATGATAGATGCAAGCAAAAAAACACGTTTATTCTGATAAAATTGTACAAACTGGATATTGTTTGCCTGCAAGAAACCAACCTGAATAATCAAAACGTGGAAAATTTTCTAAAAAAACAGTGGATATATAATTCAATTTGGTTTAACAAAGCAGCAATTCTAGAAGGCAATAAGGACATAGAATTCTCTAACACAAAAATAACTCACTGAGACAGAATTTACCTTTAAAGGACAGGAATACATCACCAATATCTATGCGCCACTGAACACCCCAGATAGAGTAGAGTTCTTCAAATCCTGGACCCCGGAAATAAAGCAAGGAGTAATAAATATTATGGTGGGAGATCTGAACACCAACCTGGACCCATTAAATAATCAGATCAGTCAGGCTTCTCCTCAGCATGATCTCTCAAGGAAATTGCTGGCAGAACTTACATGTGACTTCATCAATGTGGCAGATTGCTTGGAGGAAAACCCATTTCTAACATACTTCCAAAATACCCAGGAAGGACATACAATGGCCACTTGTATAGATTACCTAGTCAACGAGGTTGCTTTACGTTTCGGCAACTCAAATCATTTGCTTCTAGAATGTTCTCTCATGTCTTTGGGCAAAAGTGGACATAGCACGCTATGGAGGTTTGACAAAGAGAGTCTAGAAAATGAAAAGAACTTGAAGAGGTAATGAGGGAACTAGAGGAGGAGAGTTCTACGCAGGACTAGGACCTTTGTAAGATAAACATTCAGTCGATTATAAGGGCTTTCAGAAGACCGAAACCACTAGAGAAGAAGATTGAGACTTTACACAAGAAGATTACAAATTGTGCAATAAGGGTGGCCAAAAACCCCTCAGATGAAATTGCCGGTCATAAACTAGAATCTTTCAGAATTCAGTTAAAAGAAGAACTGGAGAAAATATTAGAAAATTGGTGCAGAAGATCGAAAGTGAAATGGATAAAAAAGGGGAAACACTCCACCAAATACTTCTATGCCTGATATAAAGCCAGAAAGTCGATAAGTTGTCAAGATAAGATCAAACCTCCAGATTATGGACACTATGAAAGGGACACACTGCTTTACATCAGGGATTTTAATGAAAAGCTCTATGAAACAGAAGAGATTGACAAGGCGGCATTGAACAGGATTACAAATAACCTCCCACAGGTTAGTGAAGAATGGAACCGTACTTTGACACGCTTGATTGAGAAAGAAGAAATACTTCAGGCAATACAGGAACTACCAGGAAATAAATCACCAGGGACGGACGGTCTAATCTATGAATTTTATAAAATTCTGGCAGAAAAACTGGCACCAATACTGGAGGTAGTGTTTAATAATGTAATCAAAGAAGGCAGGATGCTTTCATCATGGCATAAAAACATTTAATCCTGATACCCAAAAAGGAGGAAAACCTGGAGGACATTAGTAACTGGTGACCAATCTCCTTGGTCAATAGCGACGCGAAAATTTTCATGAAGATACTGGTGGGAAGATTAAATGTGATATGTAACGAAATCATCACTAATCACCAAAACGGCTTTGTAGCTGGTAGACTAATCACAGACTCAGTGCTTGATATTATTACCACTATGAGGGTCAGTAGAGAAACGTCGGATGAACATTGGCTGGTACTGATTAATCAAGTGAAAGCTTTTGATAGAGTCAATCATATGTATCTGAGCAAAGTCCTAGAGGGAATGAACTTCAGCAGCACATTTATAAAGGTAGTAGACAATCTTTTTGCGAACCAAGAGGCTCACATCATTGGGAACAATAAGATTTCAAAATCATTCAGAGCCGGCTGGGGTACACTAGGACAATCCTCTATTGCCTTTACTTTATGTAATCGCTTTCAAACCATTGTTAATTCAGATCAAGGACCAAATCAGGGGTCTGCCACTGGGAAATTCATATTTTAAACTGGTGGCTTACGCTGACGATCTCACCATAGGGCTGGGCTCGAGCTCAGACTGAAAAAAGTTAACAGAACTGCTATGTACCTATGAAGCCGCTTCAAATGCGAAAATAAATAAAAGGAAGACTAAGTTGATACCACTAACTCCAACTGCAGAGGTGAATTAGTCAAATGTGACTATCAATCTTAGGGCATGAATTAAAAAGAGACGGCTCGCCTGTAAAAGGGTTCTGGGCTAAGAAAATTGAGGAGATTAAAAGATTATTAATAAAAAAGTTTGGTAAAAGAAATCTCTCCTTTAAAGGGAAGATATTGGTAATCAACTCTCCGATATTGTCACAGATCTGGTACTCGGCGTACATATGCCCTCCAAACAGGAAGCAGCTGGCAGAAATTAATTATCAGCTTTCATTCTAGATTAAACAGAAATCTAGAATGCTGCCTAAATATTCTACATTCCAAAAGTTATATAATAATTTAGGACTGAAGGCCCAATTCTAAGGGATCTCCTAGACGCTAGACTTATCATGGTTTGGAAGAGCCTAGTCACGAAAAACTGTATGTGGGCATTAGCACTAAGGGATATAATTGCAAAGGAGCTAAGGGAGAAGAGAGATACCTCATCTCTACGGGCCCTAAATGCAAACCCAGTCAAACTAAAAGCCTGGCCAAACGAATGGAAGCTGTATATAAGGGCATGGGGAAGAGTTAAAGGAAGAATCCTAGCTAGATCCAACTGGCCATGGGAGGAACCCGAAATCATGATGGACCAATGGATAGGTAAACAGATTTCAACCAAACAAGTGATTGAATTGCTCAGGAACCAAAAGCCAGGTATCGAAAACACAGAAGAAACGAAAAATCACATTCCGACTTGGTTGAGTTTGAATGGGATTGCAAACATAAAAAAGGACATTATGTCACGGGCTCTCCCATTGGGTTACCATACCAAACACATAGGGAAAACGAAAATGGTGACTGCCTATGGTGCAAAGGCAGTACACAGAGCCAGGAACATTTTGGTATCACGTGCAGAGTTAGTGAGATATTCTGGGAGAAGCATACAGAAATCTGAACCTGGAAGAAGGATATTCTTTGCAAACAATATCCAAAACTCCGGCAAGAAAGAAGCAGCGATATGGCTTCACACGACAGTCATCTATGAACTCTGGTGCATGTTCACAGCATATAAGTGGGGTAAGGAAGCCTTATCTTGTGACTAGTGACACCACCAAAATTGATTTTTGAAAAAGGCCTATTTCGTCTTCATTAGAGAAAATTAAAATTTTCTAAAAGGAAGAGCAAATAAAATTTATATAGATATGTTCCTTATAATTTCGTCTATTCAAAAAAAGTATCAAATAATTTCATCTTTCAAGTAAAATAGGTCAAAAACAATTTCGTCTTCAAATTTTAATTTTGGGTTTTAGAACCCGAAATGCTTTCATCCTCATGTATACTTGTGACACAGCAATCTGTTGTATGAGTTACAGGTTGGCGAACGAAATTAAGGTCCTGCAGACAGAACTAGAAAAGGGTTCAAGCAAGCAAAGAATAAAATTTGCTTGCATTAGAATAGATAGTTAAATTGGATAGTAAATTGTAATCCGATATGTACTAAACTTTGAATTGAAATAAAGAGCACCAAACGTGCCCCAATAGCCTTGTGAGCTGAAGGGTTAAAAAAAAAAAAAAAAAAAGATAATAATTTTGAGGTTTCTGAGCCATTTTCTGTGCAAGAAATTTCTGAAGAAAATATAATTAATATATCTTAGATAAATAATCAATGATAATGATGAACCTGTAAAATTTGCATTTGAAATTGAATTGGATACAAAACTTTCAGAATATTATTAACTTTGATCTCAAATCTGAATCACTTGATTTAGAAGAAATAAAAGACCAATTCCATCAAGTATCAAAAATCATTATTATTGCTCTTGAATCTGGATCTAAATATTATTGGGAGATATATAAAATACATCTAAATCACAATAAAGAAATGTTTACCGGATGTGCAACAGTTTACTTTGGATGTACGCAACAAGAAGATTGCCAATGGCAAAGACCTGAAAATCAGCCAGTAAAGCGAAAAAGTGAAGCTCAAGTTCCAATTGAAAGATATACTTGTGAAGAGAATATTTCACTTATAATTGATTCCCAACAATATTGTATTCTAGTTCAAGGAAAGCTCTTAAAAAGACATCCACACCCAACCTAAAAGCAAGAGAGTGGATCAGAACAAATATTAAATATAATTTGCGAAATCCAGAAATATATAAATGTCTTTGTGATGAAGGGCATATTAATACTTCGGTTCATACTAAAGAGCAGGTATATTACTGGGTTTCTGTTTTTAGTAAGGAAACATAAAATAATTTACTATCTAGAAAATGACTTCATAAGAGCTCTTGGATTTATAACACCGATGCTTAATTGCATTGGTATTAAAAATATAAATAAAATTGTTGTAGATTCAACATTCAAAATAAACCAAAAACGTTTTGAACTCTTTGTTGTAAATGCTAACCATGGTGGATATAGTGTTCCTTTAGCATATCTTTAGGGCCATGTCATTAATCACCTAATTATTTTATCAGAGGCCTACCCCCTCCCCTTTCTTATTATATATATAGTCAGGTTCTTATATATAATTTCAACTTTTTTTTACCCCTCCCACCTAAAAAATCACCTGATTTTTGTCATTCCCTTATATTTTAACACTTGATAGTAATGAATTGGCACTTAATGATCCCAAAAATAAAATTAACACAAGAACACAAGTCTTGTGTGAATTTTTTAAAAATCTTTGCCAAATTGGTCTGTGAATTATCAATATTCAGTTATGTTGCTGGCATCTTGAGCATGCTATAAATAGACATCTAAAGGATAAAAAATCAAAATCAGTTGGATTACTAAAGCAAAAGCCACTGAAGCACATCAGCAATTTGAATTTATTGACCCTAATGCTTTGGCCTGATTGACCAACAGCATCCAATATAGATCCATTTGTTCTCTTTGTTTTCTGATTATTGTAATAATATCGAGCGCTGCATCAGTAATTGATCTATTCTTGATAAACCCCTGTTGATATTCTGGTATTAGCTCGCTGCATATTGTGTTAAAGCATTCTGCCATTATCTTTATAAAGATTTTTGCATCACAATTAACCCAAATTCTCCGCTTTTTTGGGTATTAATGTGATTAGGCTCTTATGTCAAGACCGTGGCATCTTGCCCTCACTTTTTCTAATACTGGGATCACTATATCAGCCATACCTTTATAAAATTCACAGGTCAACCTGTCAGTCCCAGGTGATTTATTGTCCGGCAGTACTTTAATGATTTGTTCTATTTCTTCTTTAGTGATCTCTCTCAACAGGGTTCCATTCATTTCAGCAGTAAACTCTTGCAGATTTCCTACTACCTCTTCTATTGCTTTATGGTCTACCTCTTTACTCTTATATAATTTCTCATAGAAGCTTTTTAATCTCCTATTTAGTTTAGCTATTTCACTTTCTGGCCTTTTTTGCTTTTTAAAAGTCCTTGTAATGGATTGAATATTGCATCCCAGTCCAACGCTGACTCATTACCTTTTAGTTCTTCCAAGATCTCTTGTAGTAATTTTCATTTTTTTTAAATTCTCTTTCTGGAAGTTCCATTGTGCATTTCTTTTTTGTTGCCAGGCAAAGTTCAGTGTGTACTCAAGCAACAAGTGATCCGAGTTTCCATAATGCATTAGCACCTCTGAAATACAGTGCCTATAGTTCTCGTTCACAAATATATAGTTAATGCAGGTCCCAATCAAACAGTTTATGAGTGTTTTGGAAGAACGTAAAAAAAGGACTTTCTTTTGCGAAATCTACCACATTATGAAGTCTTACAATTTTGTTGGCAAGAATCTCCTTTGAGGGATCCCTCTAGGGAGTGGCTCAACTAATGCAATTCTTTTCAGGGTTTAATTGGTATATCATACCACCGGCTATAATGTTTATATCTTCTTCACTAAATTTGGGAGACCAGTTATTGAAAAAAGTAATTCTGTCCTCTGTATTGGGTGGGCATATAGGTTGGTAATATTATAACACTATCCTTGAAATAAAAATTTGGTTGCAATAATTCATCCATTGTTTTTCGTCTCCATGTCTTTAAATTGTATACTGTTATTACTAGCTAAAATTGCTGTTTTTCTGTCCATATCGAATCATAAGGCCATTGTTGCTTGAGGAAGCTTTTTTTATTTTCATTATTTAAATTCGTCTCCTGTAACATTATAATGTTGTAAAAGTTCTCTGTTGTTTACCACATTATTTAGCCCTTTTACGGTCATTTAATGTAAAAGGTTTTGTGGTCATCCTAATGATGGTAACGACCGCCCCTACCCCTTTGGGTATTGTGGGAGAGGACCTTGTGTGATTTGTGCCACCCGAGGTGCTACCTTTTTTTTGGTTTGTGAGATTTTTTTTATGAGTTACTAGTGTGAACCCACCCCTCATGATTTACTTCGTTGCTGGTCTCAGACCCTTGTGTCTCCACTAAGGTTTTCTCTGTTGCTTGCATGAGAACATTTACAGTTATTCCATATCCTTTTACAGCTAGTTTGTCCCTGTGTTCAGATTCTATTTGCTGCTAGTTGGCAACTGCAGTGCTATATTTGGCATATAAATCTGCTCTTTCTAGCTTACATCTTGTGGTTCCACTACAGTATGCACTTCAACTTCCGCTACTTCTACTTGGCTTACTTCGATTTCCTGTTTGTGGTTGGTTGTTGTGCTATTTTCCCACGTCATTTTATCCAAATTTAGAGGGCGTCTAAAGCCTGGCACCTCACGAAATTACCCGAATCATGGGAAACCACAGAATGCGCATGATTACGATTATTTCTGAATGACGATAAGTTTTTTTTTTTTTATAGATAGCAAATTTTTTTCAACGTTTTAATAAAATTTTTAACGTTCAATAAAATACAGTTCTGCCACAGTTTTCCCGGAATGACAGGTGGCACTTCTTTTTTCTTAGTTTATCACGGCAATAAAAAGCGTGTGCCTGTGGAGATCTGATGTTAGAAATATAGATCTGAGAATGTACAAGTATGTGGTACGCATTCATAAAAGTGTAATTTTATTTATTTATTTATTTGAAATATGTTCTAAAGAACCTTTTAAATATTTAATAAATTCTAATTTTTTTCCGGGCTTCCTTCATCCTCTACTCTCCAATATGCATTACGGGTTCTTTCCATTAGTTCGTTCATGACTGAGCGTTGATTCTCTGAGGCTTTTTCAGCCTCCGTTCTTTTAGGTATTTCAATTTCCACAATTTCACGACGTTCATATATTTCAAAACCATTTTTCACAAACATTTGTTGAATTTGCACCCACACATTTGACATTAATAGTTTATTACCATACATATGTTCGTGAAACATATGTCAGCAGAGAAGTAAGTACCAGCGAAAAAACAAGCAAAGACAATTAGGCGAAGTCAGTTCAGGTATTTCTTTACTCTTTTCAATTCTTTTTTCAACAGCAAAGACTTCGGTAACAATTAACTGCTGGATGGGATAGGGGAACTTATAAATTTCACCAAGAGTTTCATTATCAACTCCGACAACAGAAATCTGTTTAATTCGAAATTCAAAGGCTATATTTTCCGAGTCTGAGCATTTTTTAGCATTCAGGGCAATAACTTTATGACATGTGCCTAATAGAAGTAAAGTAGTTATATAATATGAAAATGTATTTTATTTTTAAAAAATTGTGAAAAAAAAAATTTACATAACAAAAAATTTTTTTACATAAAAATTATTAAATAAAATTAAAAAATAAAAATTTAAGCCCAAATTTCTTGTATTATACCTATAATACCATGTTTTTATAATGTCGTCCGTTTTAATTCACTATGATAGGACTCTAGTGGATTTGTTGTAGTTATTTGTTCTCTTGCTTACCACCGCGAAGACCAGGAAATGCTTTTCCAATACTATTAGCCTCAACATGGCTCTGGTTAGCAAGAATATATCGGGGATTCCAGTGATGTCCAAATCGTCTAATAATTTTTAGGGCATCTGCGACTGTGTCACTATCTTCTTTACTGACAAAAAAGTGGGCACCAACGTCCCAGCACCCGTATGTATCTCTTACGTATAAAGTAAATAGATGACAGTTATATTTGTTCATCTTGTGTGTCGAATTGATCAGGAATAGCCATCCATGTCGTTCGAGCTTTACAAGTTGGAGTGGGTGCACAAAAACTATGCCATAGGTAGATCGACTTGTATTGTAATATTGTTCAACGTTATATCCTTAAAATAAATAAAATAAAATTAGAAAATAAATGAATAAAACATATGACTTGTGCTGGAAAAAGGAACGAAAGGAACGAATTTGACAAAAAAATCTCGTGAACTTGTTCGCGAGATTTTTTTGTCAATTTTGTTCTTTTTGTTCCTTTTTCCAGAACTAGACTGTGTACAAAATAACAGCCTTCATTTTTTAAAAAATGAATACATTCTGCGATGTCAGAATCTATATTCATATTACCCCTGAAGCTATCATTTTTTTGCACTTCATTAACTTTTTGCTTAATGTTCGAAACCTCCTTTCGTTTTAACCCTTTAACACTTGTACCCAAATCCAGCTTCCTGGTTGCATAATTTTTAATCACGCTTACAATGGTGGGTGGTAGGTAGTTTTTGACTGCTTCTTCTTCCACTAATTTTCGAACTGCATTTGAACGCTTTAACACTTCACTTTCCTCAAGCGTGTGTATATGATTAAGGCTATTGATATATCATTCAATTTGCACTTTTTGTGCACCAACAAAATGTAACACCCGAATTTTTGCAGAGCACAAGCTAGGAGGACGGGTTTTTGTCTTCCTATGCTTTTCAAGAGGGATTCCTTCTTTTCGACCACTTGAAGGTTATGTTTCATAAGTCGGTATGCAAAAGCTTTCTATGAATTGCCTTTATTATAATTTTTATAGCTAAATCTGGTCCAAATATTTGAAACAAGTGGCCACCATTCATGATCAAAATCATGTATCGAAACTTCAAACGGTTTACCAACATTGAAGAGAAGTGCACGTCTTTCATTAGAAGTTAAAGATTGAGATGTATAAACTTTAAGCTTGACTTCGTCTCTATTTTCTTCAAGTATATTTTCGAACACGGCTTCTTCGTTTTCTTCATTTTCTTCAATTATAGTCTCCTTCTCTTCTACAAATACGCCTTTTTCATTTTCCACAATACTCATGTAAAAAAATATAAACTAATGATTAAAAAAAAAAATTTGCTTAGATATAAAGATAAAAAAAAAGAATCTTTATATATATATAAAAAAAAAAATCTTAAAAAAAAAAAACAAAATTTAGAACGCGATTACAGAATTAACGCGATAATTAAATTTTATCTCTACGACTTCATAACTATATAGCCAAGCAGAAATAAAAAAACGTTTAATCAAAGATCTTAATCAAAAAAATTCAGAATTAATCACTTTCCTTAATTTCCTGTGATTCGGGTAATTTCGTGAGGTGCCAGGCTTTAGACACCTCCAAATTTAGAGGTCGGTTAAAGCGGAGTGAAATTTTGATTGTATTGATTGTCTACATGTCATGTGACAATCAATAAATATAATAATTGATCAATAGATCACGTGTATAGATCACGTGCATATATCCAACCAATCTTCATTTCTTATACGTTCAAAAAAAATTTTTAAGAAATAACAATAAATACGTTTGAAAAAATTTTTTTAATAAAAAAAAAAATAATAATAAATACATTCGAAAAAAAAAATTTTTTAATAAAAAAAATTTTAAAAAGCGTACACGTATAATATATATATATCAAATATATATATGGTGCAAGAAGCCTATACTAGACAATAAAATAGTATAACTTTAAAATGCATCAACTTTTTGTAGAGACAATATTTTTAAAAGATATTTGGCAAATTTGTAGAGCTTATTATAATGAACAAAGTTACCAGTCAGATTTTTAAAATATTGTCTCTATAAAAAGTTATAACACTTTAAAGTTAGTTAAAATTGAAACATATAGTAATTATATATAAAACAATAGTAATCTTTAAAACGCATCAACTTTTTATAGAGGAGGTTTTTCAAAAAAATATTTGGCAAATTTATTGCTCTACAAAGTTACTGGTCAGTTTTTTAAAAAACCTTTTGTACAAAAAATTATAGTGATTTAAAAATTGAAACATGTTGAGTATAGGCTTCTTGCACCATATATATTTTTTTTTGCGATTAATAGCTACGTAACAAATTGCTAATTTTTATTATCTATCTATTATGATATAAT
>QKWP01000918.1:46883-63111 GCA_003550325.1 Gigaspora rosea | reverse complement strand
CAAAACACTGTGTAATCGGTAAAGATCTGTTAATCGTTATATATCGTTGTGGTCAAAACACTGTGTAATCGTTAAAGATCTGTTAATTGTTATATATTGTTTCAAGTAATTACAATTATAATCGATTTTAGATATATAATGATTTAATGTAAAAAAATAATATATATCGATTATAGATATATATCGATTTTTATCCAATTTAATCGATACATAACAATATTATGATATATATCGATTATAGATATATATCAATTTTATCCAATTAATCGATATATAACGATATTTTAATCGATATATAACGATATTATATAATCGATATAAAACGATTAAGTGCTATATATCGATCAATATCTATGTATAAAATTTTCTGATGTTTAAGTATGACTATGATTTGGCCAAATATAATTGAAGAAATTTAAATAGGACAGAACTAGTCAGTGCTCCATGCACTTTGCGGCACCTAATTTAATTGGCTAATAGGCCGTATTAGAGAATTTTGTATTACACAAGACCAAATCGACCAATAATGTTTATTTTTATTATATTACATATTTATCCTAATCCCACACTAACCTTACCCTAACCCCATCCCTTTCGCCTAATATTTGCCTAACCCTAACCTTAACCCTTACACTAACTATAACCCCCAGCTCTTATACTAATCCCGTCCTAACCCTAACCCAAATTCGTACTACTACCTAACCCTAACTTCGCTACTAACCCCCATGCTAACCTAATATACGCCTTTAATTTGTATAAATGGCTCAGGTTTTTAGCAGTTTGCTAGTCGAATTGGCACGGGATTTGGCATGGGTAATGAACACAAATTTACATGCCACCACGATAACGATGTGGATTAGATGTATTTAATTAAAAGAAAAAGAATCACAACAGAGCACTTACTTAAAAACATATAAAACAATTATACCCACGTGTCAGTTGTATTTTCACATTTAGCGCAACAATCATCTTCATTTAAATTATCGTCTTCATCAGGATATTCAAGTTGTTGTTGTTCGTAATGAAATCAATAGTTGTTTCAGCTAATAACTTGTCGATTTTTCTTAAAATAACATTCAGTGTTGGATGTTGATTCGGGTCAGAAGACTAGCATTTCTTGTAGAGATTAACATAGTTTAAGGGTGTATTAACAACCGATTTTCTCTTTTCTTTTTTGAAATTAGTATTATAATTTGGGGTTAGGTAAATTATAAATGGTTGAACTCTGCTTGTAATCCAAACTATAAATATCGGATTTTTTTCTGGCTTTTTATTGTGTTAGAGGTAACATTGTGGTTCAATATATGCTGCTACACCACACATATTTGAAGTTGAAGTAGTAGCATTCTTTTTTGCTTTGATATTCCAAAATCTTTAATCAACGCTCTACCATTATTATTCATTAAATATTTTTTGCATGCTAAATAAATTATATAAATAATATTGCATTAATTTAGATTTAGACGCGAAACAAACCATTTTTTATTTACCAGATCACGATGAATGATATTTTTGTCATGCAAATGCATTAATCCAAGTATAATATCCTTTGCAATTCGGATAAGTTCTGTCCATGAAATTTTATAAAGACCATTTATTTGCTTATTTTTTAAATATTTCCGTAGGTCTCCGCCAGTGGCAAGTTGCAACACCAGTGTAAAGTAATCTCCTAGTGCTATTAAAAATTTATTAAGATTATTGTTTGCTATTCAAAAATATATCGTTTAGATCTACACGTACTCTCTCTAGTACACGTTAGTTTGGAGCAGAGTAATTTCAGTTTATTAAAATACACACGACTAGAAGAACAAGCGAGGCCACAGAAACAAGAGTAAACGGGGCTAGTCCACTCAGAAGTAAGAAAAGAGACTGCAGTATGTTTGACGACGCTATATTCTTGGAAGAAATAGCGCCAAAACGACGTAAAGTGGAAAAAGAAAATAAAAACAACAACAACAAAAAAACAAAGTAAACAAGTCAACGAATACAGCTAAGAAAATACAAGTCCTATCACAACAGGCTACAGCAAAAAACGATGCTAAGGTTTTAATAGGAACGAACACCGAAGGCACCCTCCCACAAGAGACTCAGAAACCTTCCTGGTATGACAAAACTGAACAAGAATTCAGTGCTCTTAAAGACATTACGGACGTGCAAACTAACACAAATGTCTACAGAGATTGAACAACCGGTCCCGGGTCCTTCTAATGCTGCGCTGACTGAGGCAGTAGCTAAAGACTTGATCGTAGAACAAAAGAAACTCATAGAAGAATGCTCACTTTCGGACGAGGATTTAGGCCTAGAACCAAAACCAAAACAAGATATCTCCGAACGTAAACCAGAAAAGGGGAAGGAACCTTCCTCAATAAGTTCCAACAGAAAATGGACTTCGTTTTTTCCCAAGCTGAAAAGAGGTCAATCGACCTATTCGACTTTCTCCCCAAGACAAAATATTAGAACAAATAACGATAATGCACTATTAATCGATATTCAAGGAATGCTAGGTTCATTCAACGAGATTATGTTTTCCATGTTTAATCAGGTTAAATATGACGTTAGTGCCACCAAGCAGCACTTCACTAAAGGGGTCTGTACGCACTTAGAAATCACCTTTATCAACGATGAAAAACGAAAACAGTATGCCGCCGAGGGCATCGTTATATTTAACAAGACTTACTATGAATACATTTCAACCGACGGCAGAAAATCCTTTCTACCGGTCAGATGCCGCAATGTACCCTTAGGTAACAAAAGTGAGGTTTCAGAGGCTCTACTAGTGGCCTTCGAAAATTTCAGAAAAATTGTCGCCATCAAACCTTTCATGATCGAAGGCACTTCCTACCTGACAGATAAATAGGTGGTCATCTTTGAAACAACTGATGACCCAGACCTAGAAAAGCACCTACCACGATTCACCCATGTTTGGGAAAATAAGGTTTCTACTGAATGGAAATCTGCCCCAAAAGTTTGCTACTTTTGTGACCAGGAAGGTCACATAAAAAAAGGCTGCATCCAATTTAAGAAATCTATTGAATCTAGACAAAACGCACGCATGAATAAGGACTTGGGAAATGTGGACAACAGCCCAGTAGAGAAAATG
This sequence comes from Gigaspora rosea, assembly GCA_003550325.1. Classification (NCBI taxonomy): domain Eukaryota; kingdom Fungi; phylum Glomeromycota; class Glomeromycetes; order Diversisporales; family Gigasporaceae; genus Gigaspora; species Gigaspora rosea. The sequence continues at coordinate 60,011 of QKWP01000918.1, read as the reverse complement.
GACACGGAGCTTTTAATAACTCCTCACCAGAACGAAAACACCACAAGCCTGATACTCTCTTTGGAAAATGAGGTAACAATAGAGAAAGCAACAAAGATCATCACAGATGGCATTTTACCGGAAAAGGAAACAGCAGGACAGGTATCACCGCAGGTGGGGGAAAAAACCAGGTGACACCAGAGGAGGCAGTTCCCCGGTCGGTGCGACCTCCTTCTAGGGATGCGGGCGATCTGGCCCAAACCAGAGAACCACCACGTGACGAATTAGCCGGGGCATACACTGACCCCCAGAACAACTCGGGCTCCTTAACACAAATAACCACATTATCAGAACTGTCAGCAAAGGCTACAATTAACACTAACCCACCATAAAATGATGGCTTCACCATAGTCACCTACAAACGTCTGACTCCCACAAGGAGTGTAATCAACAGTACAACGAAGCAGTTCCAAGTAAGAATGTCCTCCTATAGTGTATAAGAGGACGGGTCCTTCCGAACTGTATCTGACCCAAAAGGGTTCATACCTTTTACGTAAATATGCCTGTTAACCAAAGAATAAAAGTAGCTACGCTCAACATAAAAGGACTAATTAATGCAAATAAGAGACAAAATACATTCATTCTCCTAAAATTATATAATTTGGACATTATCATGTTACAAGAAATGAATTTGAAAACGCAAAGCTTAGAGACTTTTTAAGTCAACAATGGCAGTATGCATCTATTTGGTCTAGTAAGACTGCCATTTTAGCAGGAAACAAAAAAATTGAATTTATAGATTCTCAAATTTATCACGATGACAGAGTGATAACAGTTAAGATATATTACTAGGGGAGGACATTTAGGATAACAAATGTGTATGCACCTCCGTGCCCAGAAAATAGAATCAAATTTTTTGAGGATTGGTTACCACCAAGAGAGGAAGAATTAATTGAAATCGTTGGAGGTGACTTCAATACCAACATCTACCTGACAAAAATAGAGTCAGCCAAGCTCCACAATAGCACGACCCCACTAGAAAGACTTTACAAAAAAAGATGGAAAATTTTCACAACGCAAATAATTTTTCAGAAGAAGACCCATTTCTGACTTACTTCCAAAATACCAGAAACAATGGCAGAATGGGAACCTGCATAGACTACATTTTCATAGATAGAAACTTCAGACATAATATCTCCGGTGTTAAAACTCGCTTTGGCAACTCTGACCACCTATTAGTAGAGTGTTCGCTTTCCTTCGGACCAATCAAGAGACACAGTGTGCAGTGGCGGTTCGATAAAAATTGCTTCCGGAATGTCAGGTTGAGTCAAGAAGTCATAGAGGAAATCGAGGACCCTGTATTCATACAAGATTGGGACAGACGCAAACTGAACATTCAGTCAATAATCAGAGCCTTCCGCAAACCAAAGTTCACGGAGACAAAGCTAGAAGGACTCCACAAAAAGTTGACGCACTTAAAAATAGCCCGGTCCAAAAATTTAGAATGGACACACTTAGATAAACAAATAACAAACCTGACGAATCTCATTGAGGAAGAAAATTCTGATCTCACAAATAAATGGCTTCTCAGGTCCAAGGCCAGATGGATCGAAAAAGGTAAAAAGTCGACAAAGTATTTTTTTGCAAGATACAAGTCGAGACAAAACCAAAACAAACTAGATGAGATCAAGGTTCCTGACAACGGAAATTCAGAAAACATAGATGTCCTGCAGCATATACAACAATTCTTTACACAAATCTACACTCCAGAGCCCATGGATAGATTGGAAGCAGAAAAGTTTGTAAAGGATCTCCCTGTGGTCACAGATGCATTGAACAATGATATGCTTAAACCCATAACCGCAGAGGAAGTTTCACAGGTTATTTGTTCTCTTCCTAATAACAAATCTCCCAGAACAGACGGGCTCACCTACGAGTTCTACAAGCTCACAAATGAAACAATAACCCTGGTCTTAGGGAAGGGTTTCAACAAGGTCTTAGAAGGAGGTTCCATGCCAATATCTTGGCACAAGAGCCTAATTACGCTAATACCAAAAAAGGAGGAGGATCTATCACTTGTGAAAAATTGGCGTCCTATCTCAATGGTCAACGGGAACACTAAAATCTTTATGAAAATTCTGGCAGATAGAATGAATGAAATATGTAGGGCAGTTATACCGGAACACCAACCAGGTTTTATCAAGGGCAGGTTTATAGTCGACGCTGCCATGAATATAATGACCACCCTACGAAAGTCACGTGACTCAACCGTTCAGCATTGGATTCTACAGATCGACCAGGCTAAAGCTTTCAACAGAGTCAATCATGATTTTTTGGCCCTCATAATGGAGAAGATGAAATTTGACAAGAGAATTATAGAATTAATAAAAGGCCTCTTTAAAAACCAAATGGCCCACATTATTGGAGGGGCTCTATATCTTCTCCATTCACAGTGGGGCGGGGGTGAGACAAAGGGATCCCCTCTCTCCCTTGCTCTACATACTTGCATTCGAACCGCTTTTTCTGCAGATAGACAAGAAGATCAGGGGTATACCCTTGGGACCAAATTGTTCATTTAAACTTACAGCTTACGCCGATGACCTTTCCCTGGGAATCAGTTCTCGTTCAGACTGGGAAACTTCCGTTAAAATGCTTGAGGACTATGAGAAAGCCTCAAATGCCAGAATAAACAAGAAAAAAACCAAACTAGTCCCTCTTACGCCCTCTGCAGAAGTTGTAAACTTACCAGAGGAAGAACTTTATGAGAAGGTCCCTGAACAAACCTCCTTCAAAATCCTAGGCTTCGAAGTTTTGAGAGATGGCTCTCCAAAGAAAGGACTTTGGGAGAAATTATTAACAAAATAAAGGCTCAAATAGAAAAATTAAACGCGAGCAATCTCTCATTTAAAGGGAAGATAATGATGGCCAAGTCCCTGGTTCTTTCTAGAATGTGGTACGCCGCCTACATTTTTTCCCCTAAAAGAAAATACATATCCACGATTAATGACCTCATTTCAAACTGGATAAAACACAAATCCAAGTTTCTCCCCAAATATGCCACATTCCAAAAGAACACCGACGAAGGCGGATTGGGTGCTCCGGTTATCCAGAACATGTTAAATGCACGATTCATAATGATTTGAAAGCGTTTGTGCACAAGTAGTGCCACTTGGGCCTGTTACAAAAGAAACGTAATTTCAGAGGAGATTAGGTCCAAAAGGAATCTCAGTGTTTTACAAGCGCTAAAGTCAACCCCAATCAGTAGGAAGGCCTGGCCGAAAGAATGGAGGGGACATATACACACTTGGATTAAATTAGGAGGGGATATTTCATTGACATGCAACTGGCTGTGGACACTGGAAGCTTTGACAATTGGCAAAACAAACGGTCAGGAGATGACAGTCAAATGGATAGTGCGGCGATTAAATACAATAAGATGCAGAATCGGCGTAACTTCGGACAATAACCAACCGGACAATTTTAGTTGACTAAAAACAAAAGAGCACATTAACAAAAAACTGGACATTTGCTGGCGGATGTACCATGGGGCCTTACCTCTCGGGTACTGAACACGACACCTTGACTCAAAACACAGGGGTGATTGCATATGATATGTCGACACCAGACAAACCATTGAGCATTTCATAATCGAATGTGACCTGAGTAAAGAAATATGGCAAATTGCCTACAAGATGATGGAAGGTAAGCGGGTACGTCCCCTCAATACACTTCCCAAGAAGCACTTGAAGCTGGTAACATAAACGAGAAAACAAACAGCAAGCTGCACAGTGGCTTCATATTCAGGTAATATACACAATATGGTGCTTATTCGCAAAAGCCAAATGGGGTGGAGAGATAATATCTAGAACCGAAGCCATACGGCAAGCTGAGTTCCAGCTCAAAAAAGAACTTCGGCAGTTACATTTCAATTTGGGAGAGAAATTCTCCAAAATAAAATGAGTTTATAGTTCTTTAAAAAACTTTATATAGTCAAGAACATGTAAAATTGTAATAGTCTTAATAAAGAGCGCCAACCCCGCCTCAGTCATATGACTGAGAAATTTAAAAAAAAATATATATATATATCATTTGTAAAAAGAACACGTTATACCTTCCGATATTCCATAGAATTTTACAATATCAGAATGATCCTATTAAAACATAAATTTACATAAGTAATCAACAAGCTAACTGCATATGAAGCAAAATTTTGTAAGGAATTTTTTTAAGACACACAAGGAAGCTTCATCAGTGAAATCATGGAATATTGCTTTTTTTTAAAAAAAAATATCCTTTACTAACCTTTCGATCTCCACAAAATGAGCCAACACGTCACAGTCACGTCTGTAACGTACACATACACCGAAGAACGAACGAAAGTAAGAGAATCGACGCTATATAAAAAAAAAAAAGAAGCCACTAAATTAGAGATAGATGTAAACAAAAAAAAATAAATAAATATGCAGATCACTAAATAAATTCATGTCGCACAATTTACGATAATCAAATAGTAGGGGCACAAAGTGCACTAGAGCACTATCTAGATTTTCCCTTTAAATAAACCAAATTTTTGATAATGTAAGAATAAATAATACATTACCAATTTTTTTTTAATTCATACTGAAAATTGGATTTAATGTATCTTCTAATCTGGTTAGAAAAGCAACCACCTTTTCAGCACCACCTCTTTCTTCGATACACCAATATTTGTCATGTAATCTTTCAGTAATTTCATTCATGATGCATCGTCTGTTTTCACGTATTTTTTTCTTCTTCACTTGAACTCGAAACTTCCACATTTACTAACTCGCGCCGTTCATACACCTCAAAGCCGCTTTCTTCAAACATTCCTTGATATATTTTCCAGGCTTCAGCGGTCAATAATCAATTAGAACCATAGATGTACTCATGAAATATATGTTATAAAATGAACAGTAACAACTAAGTGAAGTAAGTCCAGGCGCACTCTGCCTTTTGCTAACCTATCCATCACTGCACTAGCCTCTTTCACAAGCATTGATTGCACAGGATAAGGAAATTTGTGAATTTCATTAACTATTTTGTCATCAATGCCATAAACTGACACTTTTTTCGTATGAAAATCAAAAGCGACACTCTCAGTATCGATTTGTTTTTTACGGTTAAGAAGAACAACTTTATGTGCTGCACCAATTAATCCATGCATGTGAGATGTCGTCCTTTTTAGCTCACTATGGTAAGATTCTAATGCATTGGTTGATGTAACTTGAAGCAAAAGTGGCGAATGCTGTCACGCCCAAAGGGCCCATTGATATGTATTTTTCACATAATTTCATTTAATATAATTGCGAACAGCAGAAACCAGACAAGTACTCATTGCATTTTCAACAGATTGCTCACAACCTATTTGTGTCTTTTTATGCATAGCTTACATTATAATTCCTCGTGTTTTATTCTCATAAATTTTCGAAATCCACATATGCATTATATCAACAACGCAAAATAAAATTTCACACTCCTGTTCTCCAACGGTAATGCTGAGAAATGCTTTCTTTATACTATTGGCCTCAGTACTACTTTGATCTTAAAGATTTTTTATTTGTCTAGGGTTCATAAAAACTATACCTTCTGTACTTTTTTTTTTTTTCAGCAGATTGCTGAGACACAAAATAATGTTCAGTATTAAATCCCTTCACTTTTAAGTATAAAAGTGTTTCGGATATATCTATTCTAATATTTGCATTACCAACTAGATGAGAGTTCATAGGGCTCTGAATCTTATATCTAATATTTGCGACCTCCCTTTGCCTTAGATATTCAGCGCTATCACCCAACTCTAGTTCATTTTTTGCATATTCCTTTATTGCATTTGTGATTGCTATGGGTGAATAATTTTTAATAGCTTCATTTGCAACTAAAGTTCGAATTACGTTTGAACATTTAACCATATCACTTTCACCCAAGGTATGTGTATGATCTGGTAAATCTTTAAAACGTTCAACACGAACCATCTTGGAAGAAGCGGACCATGTTATCTTTATTTTGGCTCCACCACGGGTCAAAATTGTACACATTGGTATAATATCGGGTACCCGATATGTATAGTATATATAGACAATATCTGATCGATATGTATAAGATATATTTATACACATACCCGATATGTGCTCACATATAGTCATATATAGTACACATGCCATATACATGCCGTATATATATTGCATATATAAATTCTGTAATACATTATGTACTTGATATATACCCGATATAAAGTAACATCAAGAAAGAATAAATTCGAATATTCATATATTTTTTACAATCACCTAATTGTCACTTTGCCATAACAATAATATAAAGCAATTTAATAAAAATTTTAAAATTTTTTTATTTATTTATTATAAACAATTCTCTAACAAATCGGTTACAATTTGGAATATAATATACAATCCTATAGCAAATAACTAATAAAACACTAGTAATAATACAACACTAACAAAGGCAAAAACACCCAATGACTATGATTACTAAACAAAAGAAATAAATTCAACAAATCGGTAACAAACACCTAAAGCACCCAAAACGCACCAAAGCAACATCAAAATTGGCAACAAGATACCTGAGGCAACCACGAACTCGAACAGAGAGCACCACAAACTCGAACAGAGAACACTACGAACTCGAACAGAGAACACCACGAACTCGAACAGAGAGCACCCAAGAAAACTGACAGGGGCACCCAAAATGAAATATATGGCAAGAACCCTGAAACGTGTACGAATTCAGCCAACTCAGAGAAAAACTAACAAATAGTATTTAGAACTAGGATGCGTCAACAAAATTATGACAAGAAAAACACGGCACTAGCGACGAATAATACACCGAAATGGTCGACACCAACGACAAAGCACCGACTAACAACTCCAATGACGAAATCTGAAGCCATTACCCGAAGAACCTAAAAAAGAAAACGTGGAAGTTAGTATTCGAACTAAAAAGCGATAAAGGACACCAACAACTAAAAAATGCATACACCAAAATGAGATGACACCAACAGCAGCGAAAGAAGTTGTAACGGCACCAATGACGAAGTCCTAGGTGGTACAATTTTCTAGAAAAAATTCTTCTTAAATTACGAAGTATATTCTCTCTCCAAAGGCACTGATGAATGAAAACAATTACACGAATACTACCTTAAAGACTTCCTGGAACTCTGTTGGGTCTTTGGCATTTGAGAAAGGTATGGACGACAGTTATTTTCTGAAAAAAAATTAGCAGTTAGTACTATATTAAAAAAAAATTAAAATAACAACAAAAAAAAAAGAAAAAAAAGAATACTTATCTTATTCGGATCTGTGTAATGAGATGAAATTTAAATAATACGAAAAACAAAATAGATTTAAAATAAATTTAAAAAAAATATATTTAATTAATGGATTGGATTTACCCTTTTGTATGAAATATAGTACATTTTAAAAAATGCATTAAAAATTTAAAAAAATTAATAGCTTAGTTTTTTTTATATACAAAAATCTAATAAGTATTCAAAAATAGTTTAGCAGTATTGTTTTTTAAATTAATAATAAAATTTTTATAAAAAAATTTTTTTTATATATTGTATTTTTTGTGATTTCTAATGTACTAGATTTCGTACATTTGTAAAGTCAGTTATAATTATAATTTATTAATATATTTGGCAAATTAAAAGTTTTAATAAATAAAAAATTGTATAGGGTTGTTATAAAAAAAATATTATTATTAGTTATATTATAAAAATTATTACTTATATTATAAGCTTTTTTTTAAAATTTTTACAAATTATTACTTTACAAGTAAGCCATATGAGTTTAGCTAGAGTTTAAAAAATTTTTTGCTAATTAAATTTTCTAAATTCTTAATCAAAATTATAAATATTTATTATCTAATTTCAATTACAAAATTTTTTTTAATCCTAAATTAGTATATCTCAAGTTATATTACTTTAAATTTTAAAAAAATTACATCTAATTTTTATATATAAATTGGATATTTTAGTTATATAGTATTTACTAGCAAAAATTTCAAATTTAGATTACTTCTTATATATTAATCTAATCTTAAATAAAATTTTAAAATTATAACTAACAAACTTATGTTTATCATTTTATTAATAGTTTAAATAAATTTATTTAGTAAAAAAATTTTTTATAATCAAAAATATTTTGTAAAATTACTAGTAAATGTGCTAAAAACTAGGTTAAACTAACAAATGTGAATTTTAAAAAAAATGTACAAAATTTAAAAAGCTATGTAAAGCTATGAGTTTTTTAAAACAAGTAGCCCATAAGTTAAAATATTATTAAAAAATATTTAATTAAGTAGTTAATTTTAAAAATTAATAGATAATTAAGTTTAATTATGTACTAAATCTAGTACAATGTACTAGATCTAGTACAGGTAAATCCTATCCATTAATAAAGATAAAAAAAATGTAACTTAAGAAACGTTTAAATAAAAAAAAATTATATAAATAATTAAAAAAAATGGAAATATTGTTATAGTGCTATAGCATTATAGTGCTCATTATAGTGCTATAGCACCGTGATGCGACCTTTTCTAATGATGTAATAATAAATTGATGTTGATTAATAATAAAACAATTTTATTGCTTTCATTTACATTCAATACAAGTAAAAGTGTAACAAAAATGCCAGAATTTGCAGAGTTTGACATTAACGACGACATATTGCATATTAATCTGATTAAATTTCATGGAGCTCAAGCAAATACGGAAACATTTCAAAGTTGGGATCATGTGATAAATGGAATTTCCTATAACGATGAATACGAAAACCTCATAACGGGTTCTACAAGTATCTACACCCAAACGAACATTAACTGGAATAATATGACCAATAGGATCAATACTTTATATGAAGACAATCGAACTGAATTTGATGTTGAGAATGAAGGCAATTTTATACTAAATTCGGAAGGTGCCTACCAGAAAAAATTTGGAGCGAATACTACTTTTTATGACTGGGATTGTGCAAATCATGCATTTAATGGACTGTATAATAATCAAATGGAATTTGGTTTTAGTAGTGCTATAAATCAAACCGGAACCGAACAAAATGAAATCGAGATTTTTAAAAGCGATCATCGGTATGAATTACAAGTAGGCATGATATTTCACGACTGGGATCATACTATGAATGAAATCCAAAAGTACGAAAAAAGACAAGGATTTAGAACATGGTGCTATCGTATCGAAAAATTAAAAAATGGAGATGTCCGGAGGTGTACAATAGTTTGTGAACATTATGGGCACCCTGAAGCAACGAAAAGCAAAAACCCAAAAAAAGAAACAACAACTAAACGTGTTGGATGCATATGGCAAGTAAATTTGTCATGCCCAGAGAAAGATAATCCTCACAAGCTTGTATATGTTGCAAAACTAGTTAATGAACATAGAAATCACAATCTTGACCAGGCACATTATAATTTTCAAGAAAACATAGCATTTACAACGGAGATGACTGAGGATGTTAAATTTTTTGTAACAAAGATGAACTGTAGCCCCAGCAAATCCGTAAAGCTCTTGAAGAAAAATATTTCGCCAAGATCTATATGCCAGTTCTGCGACAAGTAATTCAACGATTTCGTCCAAAATTACACGACCAGACTAATGACGCTAGTCAACTGTATAAGGAGTTGCTAAGTAAGAAAGAAGTTGATCCTCGGTGGTATGTCGAAGTGGATTGGGACCCTAATAGTAAATGTCTTCAGCGGCTATTCTATATGTCCCTTGAGCAAATTGAACAGTGGTTGAAGTATAGTGATGTCGTTTTGAATGATAATACTTGCGCTACTAATCATTATGAAATGGCACTGTCACTTTTTTTAGTGGTTGATAACTACTTATCTTTCAGACTTGTAGCTCAGGCATTAACAGACGATGAAACAAAAAATGCAAATAGCTGGATTTTGTAGCAAATCAAACAGGCAACACATGGAGCTACTCCACGAGTTATTTTTACAGATGCAGACCCTGCCTTAATCGCTGCGATACGCGATGAATTTCCAACTATATATCCTCTTCATTGCATGTTTCACATTGCACAAAATATCTCTTTAAACTTGAAAAATCATCTTAAAGACAATTATAACGAGTTTATTAAAGATTTCTTTGAAGTACAACAAATTAGCTTTACTATACTGTTCGAATATCGGTAGAAATGTTTGCTTGAGAAGTATAGTAATAAAAGTGTGATTAGCTACTTGTAGCGGCTTTATGCTAATAAGGAATCATGGGCAAAAGCATATGTGCTTAAATTATTTACGGCAGGAATGTCTTCTACTTCATGGGTCGAAAGCTATAATGCAAAGCTCAAGAGATTAATATTTAATTCCAATACAACCATATTAGAACTTGCAGAAAAATTAATAGCATGTGTTCTTGAAGAAGATAAAAAAACAGAATACGCTTTATTTCGTGCGTCAGTTCTGAAAGCAGCTTTGGTTGCGACAGCTGATAGTATACTTCCAAATGTTTGTAAATTGCTACGTAAATATCTAACAGTGGAAATGCTTAAGATCCAGGAAGATTAAATAAAGCAATTCCTTCAGTACCATGCTACGATAGTGTCTCAGAAAGAATTGCAGAGATTTTTTACTGTAAGTAATGTTAAGAATAATGGTAAATTTGTTCAACCGGGCAAATAAACACATGCCGCGAAGCGGCACATGTTTATTTGCCCAATTTACCAAATTTGCCCAATAATGGTGTTATCCGAGGAAACGTGATTATTTCGTAACACATGAAAAAGAATGATCATAAGTTTGTCGGATAACATTAGCCTTTTAATTTGCAGATAAATTTGGATGCTTCTGCCTTATATAGCAAAAATCTCACTGATATTATTGCCAAATTAATGCTTGATCTTATCGATACAAACAAGATTGTAGAAATGTGGGAGTTCGACGTGTTACATCAAATGAAACACAGCACTTTGTACTCCTCTTGAATGATGGGACGCATTTGTGCTCTTGTTTTGACCATTATAACCATGGAATTGTTGCCATTTTTTTCAGGTAATGCTATGTACACGAACTGCAGCATTCCATATTAAGCTTATAAGGTCACAATGGTATAGTGAAACTAGTAGTGATCTGGCACAAGAATCGTTTTTGGTTGCACAAAAATTTGAGGTGGAACAGTCAGCAACAATGAGTTGGAATGGTTCGGTTTCTTATCTTAGTGCTTTAAATGATATTGTTTACGAAATGCAGAATATAAACCGCAAAACAATAGATGAGCGTAAACTGTATGGAGAAGCATGGGGCAAGGCTAGGGCAGCTTTAATGGTAGCTGTTCGAAGATGTGATTACAACTTCATTTCTATTCTTGATAAATATTTGGATGATTGTCAAGAACTATCTTCTAATAGTGATAGTGATGTTGTTTTAGACAGTACGTCAAATAGTGAAAGTGAAGACGATACTGGCAAAAGGAAGTTGGATCCAAAAGAATTAATGAATCCTCATAAGCGTAAGAGTAAGGGTCGGCCCAAGAGAACTAATAGAATACGACGTGCCAATGAACCACCATCAAAAAAGGTAAAACGCAAGTTGCACTGTAAGATTTGTGAAGGTACTGGTCATAATCGAGTAACTTGTTCTAAAAGACAAGAATAGCAGTTTAAGCGATATTGTACTATTAAATAGCTGCAGTTGAATATTGTAAATGAGAATGATGTCAAGAAAGCAATATTCTAATCCTAGTTTATAATGGTTTTTGACATCATTTAAATTGCTTATTGAATTGAAATATTAAATGTCAAAACTAGTTCGATATGATATGTATTGAATGTCAAATGTAGAGCTACTAATCTAAAAGATCGTTTGTTCATTCAAATGTTGCTTATCATCACTGAAATCTTTATGTTAGTAACACTATAATAGCTGTTCGATACATGAGTATCGAGGCAGCTTCTGTTTCAAATTTATTTACTTGATCGAATATGATAGGCCTAGTTACAGTCATACGTTTGATCGATCGATCGATCAATTGATCATAAGCAGTTATAAAATTTACTAATAAATTATGACCACCTTGGTCATAAAAAATTAGATATGGACTAAAATAACCAACACTGGTTGGGATGATAATCACACATGTATGTTTATAGGAATGCTTAAGGTTAGAGGGTACTATATATAATTTTGCAAAGAAAATTTTTACTTATGTGCAGAAGGTCTAAATTTTGAGTTATAGGCGATTTTGACAACACCTGATCTTGAAATTTGATTGGCCGTGAAATTTTTTATAGTGTCCAGTTAATAAAAAAACCGGTTCCAAACTTTAGATTAGGTCGATTACTTATCACGAATGCGCTAAGCACGAAAATACTGATTTTTTAAGAATTAGGGTTAGAGTGTCCGTATTAAGATTAAAAATACCGATTTTTTAAGAATTAGGGTTAGGGTGCCCGTATTAAGATTAAAAATATCGATTTTTTAAGAATTAGGGTTAGGGTGCCCGTATTAAGATTAAGTTAGTTTAGGATATATATGTATTTGCCTTCCTGACACTTTTAATTAATGCTTCATGATAGGTTTAGACTCGTCGGGCTGATCCGGGATGATCAAAATTCCTCTATTTGATTGGTCGATCATCACGTGCTGTTGCGCATTCATCATATATTGAAATATATATTACAGTATTACAATATAAAAATATCAAAAAATAAATATAAAAATATAAATAAAAAGATAGCATTATAGTGCTATGGCACTATAATGCTATAGCACTATAAAATAAACCCCCAAAAAAATTACAATAAATAATTAAAAAATAAATTAAAATAAATTATTAATAACTTATAATATAAAATAAATAAATAAAAATAAAAAATGTAAATATATATATATTTTTTTTGTGTTAAAGTTCCCACTTTGGATGAGAGTTTATTTAATCAAGCCTGTGGATCAAGGGCGCCTCTTTGGGCGCACCCACAATTGAGTTACATTGAATGAGAGTACAACTAGCCACACGTACAACTTTTGGTTGTCTAATTTAAGTAGTCCGCCCGAAGGTTCTACACTAGTTGCCATACCTACAACCCAACTAGGGGATTGCCTATTTAAACCCTCTGGTCCAACGCTTCGCATGTCAATCCTACTTGTGATCAC
>QKWP01000918.1:28075-45730 GCA_003550325.1 Gigaspora rosea | reverse complement strand
ATTAACCCAAAAAAGTATTATTAAAAAAAAAATAAAAAAAAATGAAAACGAATTATAATTAAAAAATAAAAAAAAAAATTATAAAAAAAATAAATGAATTGAAATTTAAAATAATTTAAAAAAAATAAAAAAAAATCGAAAAACAAACAAAAAATAAAAAAAAAAGAAAAAATATTTAAAAAAAAAATAAAAAAATTAAACAATTTTAAAAAAAATTAAACAATAAAAAAAAAACAAATTGAAATTTAAAAAATAATTTAAAAAAAAGAAATAATTTATATATTGTACGTGCGATGTTGTTGCACCTGCCGCAGATCATAAAATCAGGTGTAACTAGTGATGCCACCGAAATTGATTTTTGAAAAAGGCCTATTTCATCTTCATTAGAGAAAATTAAAATCTTTTATAAGGAAGAGCAAATAAAATTTATATAGATATGTTCTTTATAATTTCGTCTATTCAAAAAAAGTTTCAAATAATTTCGTCTTTCAAGTAAGATAGACCAAAAACAATTTTGTCTTCAAATTTTAATTTCAGGTTTTAGAACCCGAAATAATTTCGTCCTCATGTATAGGTGTAACATAAAATCAAAACAATTAAAATAACCCGTTTTTTTATTGGTTAGGGTTAGGGTAGGGTATAAATTGTGTATGGACGAGAAGGGAGATTTTATAGTAAAATTTCGCAAGGAATTTTTTTTGTTAGAGTCCTAAGAGTAGTTTCATATACTCAATTTAAGATATAGATGATTTTTAACAAAACGAACGTTTGTTTTGAATTTTTTGATCATGTAACATTACACCTGATCTTTGAAATTTGATTGGGAGAGCGACATATAAGGCGCATCACATGAGGCGATGAATAAATTTACTCTAAAAAAAATAAAAAAAATTAAACGATTTTTTAAAAAAAAAAATTAATAAACAATAAAAAAAATAATTTACGAAAAACAAATAAAAAATAAAAAAAAAGAAAAAATATTTAAAAAAAATAAAAAAAAGAATTAATATATATGTACCCTAAGGGTATACTAAAATTTTTTGTACCCCAGATCCCGTGTAATATAATTTAATCACAGGATATATAAACAAGTATTTCCATGTAACATAACAATCACGGGGTATATAAACAATGATTTACCTGTACTAGCTAACTTCCTATATTTTATTTGTCGTATTGTAGGTGTCGCTACAGGAATTGCTGGTTTTGAAGTCATTTTATATCGTCGTGTTATTGGAGCCTTGTCCACGCAGGACCCCGGACAATTCTATAGTAGGTGGTAGGGTAAAAAGTGGGTAGATTTTGGACCAAATTCACTTTAATTCTGGTCAAAATTAAAATTAATTTTTAATTTTGAGCAGAATTTAGATGAGTTTGGCCCAAAAAATCTACCCACTTTTTACCCCCACATTCATTAGAATTGTTCGGGTCCTGTTCACGCCTATCAGTGATGGACAGTCACATTTGATGACTATGATGACTTAGATGACTTTGTCACTAATCATTTGTCACTCTAAAAAATTAGGTGACAAGTCACTTAAATAATTATAAAGGGAACGTTTAAAGCATTGTGCATCATAAGTTTTTGACTATTTAGTTAAAGTTAGGGTAAGTGTTGGTTCGGGGTTAGGGTTAGGGCATGTTTTATAGGTAAATCACCTTCCCAACATTTTTTATTAGTGCATCAATATAGGTTTAGGCATTAGTTTTCTTGTATTCTTTGTTTTCTCGCTTTCTTTCTTCTTTTTTTCTTTGTCGGGCTGATTTGTGTCGATCAAAACAAACAATTTGATTGGCCTTATATCACGTATTGTATAATATTTTTAAATTTAATAAAAATCTAATTTTTATTGGCTATTTAAGTGACACATGCCTAAGTGACATAGTGACATATGTCATTTTATATTATTTTTTATTTATATGTGATTTTGTCATTTCATTCGTGACAAAGTGACTAAGTATATCGTGACATAATATAACATGACTAGATGACTAAGGTCACAATTAAAACCTCCAAGTGACATTATCACTGACGCCTATTGCATTAAACACCTGATTTCCTGCTAAATCCTTTTTAATATAACTGCATGTTTTATTTCTGAAACGGACAGACGTAATTATCACTTTTCAAATTCATCCATTTCGAAATTAACCGATTTTTAAAGCTCGCATGTACTCGACTTACCATTTTTCTGATAGTCTTACTAATTAGTCTTTCTTTTTTTGGTATAAGCTCTTCACATTAGGTGTTATAGTTTTCGACATCATCGTTTAGGTGTTATTGTAAATATAGGTTTGTTCTGTATCATCGGGTTACTTATAATTTCACCATTGTAGATATCATTGTGCTTTACTGAGTCTTAGCTAGCATAATTTCGTGTTCAAAATATTTCATTTTGGCATTTTTGTTTGGAATTTACTACTTTTGGTAGTTCCGTGTTAGATTTATGTAGCTTCATTGGTCGCATTTTTTAGATAAGCAGAGGATTTCATAGTTTGTACCATTAATATGCTTTCGTTCAAGAACTTTATGCTAATGTTTTTGGCTTTTTCAATGTCAACTTGAATCAGAAGGCTAAAAACCATTGCATTTTACTAGAATACCGCATTGATATTTTAGTGATAACAAGCTTGAACCAAAAAGAGGCATGTTGACTTCTTTGGCCGTTTTTAGATCAAAAAAAGGACAAGTGCTAACAGATGCACTTTGCAAGATAGAAGAATGAGAAAACGTGTTAGTTGATACATCATGCTAACTTAGATCAGTTTGCAAGAACATCACAACGATTTTTTCAGATTTTAGATATAATAACTTAAACGTATATAAGACACTTTACAATAGTATTATGTTAGTAATTTGGATTGGGTTTAAGGCTAAAAAAAAATGGGATCGAGCAGGTGAAATGGTTTTTAGAATTAGGTTTAGGGTTAGGGATCGGGTAGTTTTAGTTGGATATAAGGTTAGGGTTAGGGATCAGGTGGTTTTTAGTTGGATATAAGGTTAGGGTTAGGGATCGAGTAGTTAGAAGTGGTTTTAGTTAGTAATAAGGTTTAGGGATAGTGATTGGGTGGTTTATAGTTAGAAGTGGAGTTAAGCTTAGGGCCGCGACTAAAATGGAATTGGGTTTGGTTAAAGATAAATAATATATAAATAAATTTGTAAATAAATAAATAAATTGGTTTATTATAATTATATATATTATAAATTAGTAGCATGGGGAACTTTTAAATCAGATATATTCTGGTGTAGATCAGTGTAGATGTTACATGAGTATTTATATGCAGTGATGTATATTGGACAAAATTGGATGCTTGGACACCTTTGGATTGGACGTCCAATCCAAACATCCAATCATGATTCTTGGACCTAAATCTTTGGACCCTGCTCTAATCCATAAATTTGATTGGTTGAAATTAAATAATACTAGTGCAGTAGTTTGTCTATTAAATGTAATACAAATATTGCCCAATCATATGTGACGAAAGCCATGTGATGTCCAAAGTCCAATTGGACATTGGACATATAGTAAAGTCCAAATCCAAACATCCAACGTCCAATTTTTGTTGTTGGACCATTGGACATGACATCACTGTTTATATGGTATAGTATTGTAAAAATCGCGTATAAGTAAACTAACCAAAAATACATATCAACACCATATTTAACTAAGTAGATAGCTTCGTAGAGAGCGCCTCTACAGGAAACTTAAGTTGCATCATCTTGCATCGCGCAGTACAAGGTAGATTCATATGAGTAAAAATATTGTAAGCCGGGTTAAAGTAGAAATTTAACGATATTCTACTATATGTTTTTTTTTAAGATTTGAAAGTACTGAAGTACCTGTAGTCTTGAGTTTTAGTTAAACCGCTTATAAAGTTACGTTATTTATTTTTTTTGTTTTTTCGTTGTCTGTTTGTTATGTTTGTTGTGCTGAAAGATTTGAAAGTTGAGTTTGAGATAAGTCTAATCTATTCTTTCTTTTATTTTTTGTTAACTATTTTTGTTTGTTTCTGTAACTTGTTTTTTATTTATATTTGCTTTAGAAATTTGATATTGAGTTGCAACAAGCTGGGATTTAGGACCATGCTATGTATATAAATAGCAATGGATATTATAATATGGTTTTACAATATGCTAATAGAGGAACTTCGCGCGAATCTCTAAAAACAAAGTTTATGGATTACAATAGACAGACAAACTACGTATTGTAGTGCTTGGACTTTTATTCTTGCATGATGATAATATTATTTATAGTGATCTTGTAAGTGCTATAAAATTTATATTTGTTAATTTACTAATATATTGATTATTATTGATTAAATATTAAAAGTAACTTTAAATTATTAGGAAATAAGTATGAGAAAATTATTAGTTTACTGTCCGGAACTGTTCAAACTTCTGAATTTTGATAGGATAATACCTATGACAACATGCATTGAGGCTAAGTTTGTCTGCCGTAATTGGTTTACTGAGCTGGACCTTTTATTTTGACATTGTAATTTTGCTATAATACTGTAATATATATATATTAAGGCTTTACAAAAATAAAACCAGGGTTTGACTGTTCTAAATTATTTTTGAAATTTTGACACTGCTAGCTTGCTAATACAAATGCCACAAAGTTTCTATACTATCTAATATAGAATTTCACTAAAAATTTCGACAATTAAGAAAATTAATTTCACCATTAAGGAAAATTAATTTTGACAGACTAAATGTCGAAATAATTTTTTATTAAGAGGAGTAATTTAGATAGGCTTCTGCATGGGCCGGGTAGAGATAGGTACTAGTGATACCTTTACCCTACCCGTTTGTACACGGGCAATCTATCAGAGCCCTACCCTTACCCTAGGGCTCAGATTTTAGTACCCATTTCTGGCCCATTAAACTATGGGCACCCTTCGAACTACCCATGGGTCCCATCAAAAATATAAAGGTCGATATTTTTTAATTTATCTAAATCTACTTCGACCTGTTCTGCTTCCGAGTAAGCTCTCTCGGCTCTATTTCAATCAACGATAGGAATTCTAATACTATCGTCTTCTCGATTTACAAACATTAATTATTTTTTAAATATTAATTATTTTTTAACATTAATTATTTTTTAAACATTAATTATTTTTTAAATATGAATTATTTTTTAAATATTAATTATTTTTTAAACATTAATTATTTTTTAAAATAAAATAAAAAAGTCATACAGCATATAAATAAGAATTAGCATTTTAGATTATGATAATATAGAAACGATTCAAGAAATTAATAAAAAAAGCGAACTAACAAAAAACGAATTGAAAGATAGAACAGTTTGTAATCTGTAAGTTTGTTATATTTATTTTCCAAATAAGGCTAATCTTAATGAAAACAGCTTTCCTGCCTATATGTGCATTTGTAAAATAAATTTTAATCGTATTACTAATTGATCTTAAAAGCGATCATTACATGCACAGTCTGCATCCTAATACCATTATTTATTATTATAGTTAGTTGGTTCTCTAGCGCTAGTGATAGCGCTCAAATTTTTTCGCTAATCGAAAAGTATTATGCCAATATATGCAAATAAAATTAAGTATAAATTTTTATAATAATGTAATAATACTATGTATCATAACTAACTTTAACTTATTGTTATTATATAGATATATTGGTTACCACATAATCTCGTGAACATCCATGTCCGCGAATATCTAATGATGTAATATCAAATAATCTCAATATTCGCGAATATCTAATAATGGAATATTAATAATACAAATAATATAATAATATTAATTAAAATAAAATTACATAAAACTATCGTAACCAAAACAATGCAAGTTTATTTATTCTTTATTTTATTCGTGTTTAAATCCATTTTAAAAAAAAATGTCAAACTAGACAAAAAAAAATTCTCAAACAAATTTATAAATCCTAACCAAATTTATCTGCCATATCCAACCAATTTTTTTGGTACATTAATGCGGCTATTGTATTCAGATCCAATAAAGTATGACTATCATCAATTATATGACCTGCACAGCTAAACATCTGTTCCGATGCAACGCTTGAAGCAGGTATAGCAAGAAATCCCGGGCCATTGCTGACAAATTAGGAAATCGTTCTCTATTATGCTTCCACCATGTAAGTATATTGGTAGTTTTCTGAGTAATTGGTTTATCTAAATACCGTTTTACTTCATAAAGTGGATCATTTTTGCTTATCCAAGTTTGCTTTGCAGCATATTCGAAGAAATCATCAACATGGTTTTCAAATATCGATACTTCATTTTCATTAATGGGAATTTCATTATCATGATTAACGGTTGAGGAATATGTACGAAGATATATATCTTCAAATCTAATTTTAATAATATTAGAAATAAAAATATACATAAATGCATATATATAATATTAATTAATAAATATTCATACTTTATTCGAATGTCCTGTATTTTTTCATTGAGATCATACGATAACAATTTTTCCTTTTCACGGTAATAATATGCAATAAATTGCATTTTGTAACGAGGATCCAGAATACATGCGATCATATGTAAGAGGCTGCTGTGTTCCCAATACTTATTAAATTTTTCAATCATAGCTTAACTAATATTGCGAATAAAGCTATCTGAATGTGATTTCATACTCATAAGATGAGTACGAATATTCCAAACTGAAGAAAGGGAATTGTTAAGAGTTGGGTATGAATTTGCCGACACTTTCAAAGTATCTATTTTTATTTAAAAATTTTAAAAATTAGTCTAGTTATTCGCATTAGAATTTGATTATTTAAATGTACAGTAATCGTATTCTTCATACATTCATAAAAGGGTTTTAATATATTAGAAATAGCCTCCGCATTTTTCCATTCCTCATCATCGGGTATATCAGGAAATGTTTTATCTCTGTTCTTCATTCTAAGAAATATATTTTTAATTCGTACAGCTGATTGTAGCATTAGAAACGTTGAGTTCCAACGCGTGTCACAATCTAGTGGTGGAACTACAGGTTTTAGGAATTCAGATTCACAGATGTCCAAAAACATTTGACGCCTTTTTGGCGATGTATATATCGCTTTAACACAACTACGAATCTAAACAAATTTAATAAAAATATTAATATTGAATAAAAAAATTAATATCGATTTTTAATTAGTATATAATTACTTTTCCAATAGCTGCAGCAATTTTTTTTAGGCCGTCTTTCACGATGAGGTTTAGGATATGGGCAAGGCACCGGTTATGAAAAAGCTCTTCATCGACTTGTATATAAGAGTCTTGAGAAATGTGATTGGCTAATTCATGAATCGCAACATTATTTGATGCGGCATTGTCGAGAGTAATAGTTTGCAACTATAAAAAAAAAATTGTCGTGGCTAAAGCTGGAAATGGCTGAAGCTAGAAATTTTAAATATTTTAATATGAAATTTACAAAAAATTTTGGAATGCATTTTGTGTGATTTTTTTTATAGTTAGATTAGAATTTAGGGTTAGGGTTTATAATAAAAGAGTATAGTTGGATTTTAGCAGGGCTTATAGTTTTAAATCGAGACCTCTAATTTCCAGCTTCAGCCATTTCCAGCTTCAGCCGACAAAAATTATTAATATTTAATAAAAAATTATTTACTTAAACTAGCTATACAAGTTAAAATGTCCAGACTTATGCGATTTCGAGATTTTTTATTGTTTAAACAATGGAAAATCCTTGAAATCACATAAGTCTGGACATTCTAATACAAGTAAAAAATATAAATTACTTTTTAACTACCTTAGTGGTAATAAACCAATCATCCGTTTCTGATTTAATACAATTGGCGATATTAATTCCAGTATGTGAATACGAAATTAATGGGAATGATAATAACATTGAAATAAGATTCCAGTCCTTATCAAGAAAATTTGCTGTAACTGACAAGTATTCAAGTTGTTGAAGGGATGTCCAGGCATCACAGGTAAGAGAGATTTTACCTTCAGCATTTTGAAGGATTTCTTTAATTAACGTTTTTCTTTTATTATAAGATTTCATAATATCTCGCTTTATTGTATCAGCTCTAATACTAAAATCTGGTAATAGTCTATTAATAAGTTTACGAAAGCCCTGCCCTTCTACTAACTTTAATCTTAACTCATTCAAAACTACTATATTGGCAATATCTTTTTTAGTTGATTCTTTTGTATATATTCTTTTTTTTGTTTGTGTATTAAATTTTAATCGAGTTTGGCTATTAGATGAATTTGGTTTCGAACCAGTATGATATAAAAACCTTTGGTACTTAAGACAGATATCAAGATGACGCTGAAGATGGGATGTTCCGGATCCCTTTTTGTGACTTAACTACTTATTACAATAGTTACATTGGGCTTTTTTTTCTTTTTTTTCATTAGTTACTTCAGAAAAACTGTTTCATACAGTAGACGTACGCTTTAATGATTCAAGCTGACTAGAGGTTTCACTGTAAGTTTGGCTAATGGCTCTATTAGCAGTTTCATTAGTGGTTGAACTGTTAATTGAGACGGAATCCAAGTCAATAACAGGTGATGCTAGTATAAATGATGTTGAGGCAAAGTCAATATTATAGCTATCAACTTCATGACTATCTAGATGGTCATCCATTTTATCAGGCTCATTATGATTTTCAGGCTCATCGTGGTTATTTATTGAGTTATTCATATTTGCAGGATTACTAAGGTTATCCTTGGGGTTACTCATGTTAACGGGCTTGTTTGCTTTAGTAGTATTTGGTAAATGTTTAGTTAATTTTTTTTATTTTCATTTAAAAAATTTTATTAGTTTTATTATTAATAATAAATTTGCAGTAATAATCAAATATAACATACGTGGTTTCAGTGGCTTTCTACTAGTTCTACTGGTATATGCTGATACTTTAATGTATTGCTACCGTTATACTAGTACTTTACATGTTGGTACTTGTATATTGAAGTAAATTGATAAATCTAGAGAGGTAATTTAGAGCGTTGGTCGTTGGTAATCTAGAGTATTAGGCGTTGGTAATTAAAAGCGTTGGGTGTTAGTACTTAAAAGCGTTCTTAGTCTTAAAAGTTTAGCGCATGTTGTATAATTTTCTAATCTTAAAAGTTTAGCGCGTGTTGTGTAATTTTCTAATGCTATAATGTAAGAATTATTAATTCATACATATATATACTATTATGTATCTGTATTATGATTGGTTATTGGTCACATAAAATATGTTAACCGGTACCCGTGGGCCAAAAGGGGCAGTAAGCAGTATTACCCAGGCCCTACCCAGCTTTGTAAGGGCCCAGCACCTGGCGCTCTTACCCTTATCTAAGGGCCCAAAAATCGATATCCTGGCCCGGCCCTTATGGTACTACCCATTAGGGGTCTTAATGGGTCGGGTTGGGTCGGGTTTGGGCCTGACCCAGGTTAGACCCACTTGGGTTAAAACCTGACCCAGGTCTGACCCGCCTCATGTCAAACCCGACCCGAGTCTGACCCGCCTCATGTCAAACCCGACCCGGGTCTGACCCAACCCAACTCAACCCGGGTTGAACCCGGGTCAACGGGTCATATAGATAAGATTCATAAATATTTACTGTTTAATTCACCATATTTGCATTTTTTTTTTTGAGTCCCGTAAGTCCTGTGATTATAATACAATAGTCACTTCGATTTCATTATATTTCATAGAACTTAATTAATTATTTACCGTATTTCCCTTTTATAGATAAATAAATTTCATAAAATAAGCATAGGATGGCTATTTATGTTGTATTCGCGGACTCATGGGACCCAAAAAATCACAAATATTGTTGATTCAAATAAAGCAAAGTTCGATAATCTAAGCAATTAAAATAATCTATTCATGAATATTGCTTTTAATTTCAATCGGCAAGTTCATTAACCTAAACGTCAGGAATACGATTGGGCCAGAAAATGAGAATGTATTTAGAGAAGCTGTGCATTTCGAGAGAGTGCTTTTAGGAGTCTAACTGTATTTTGAATTAAGGTTAAATTTCGTTTGAATCATAATTAACGATATTATATATAATTAAGTTTTTATTGCCTTATTATAGTAGTTTATGTTTTTTATTTATTTTTGTGAGAAATTTATTTATTTACTTTTTTTTTATTTTTTATAATTCGTAAAGTAATATTTTTTCAATAAAGTCTTGGATTTCTGCTTGCATCAAGATAATGCTTGGGTTTGAATTACTGAGATTTAGTAGTTATGCATTTATTCATACTAATTTGAATTTTAACTATTAATTATTTTAATATAAATGATTATCAATAATATTGTGACAGAATGATCGGCAAAAATTAGTGAAAGCCTGCTATGCTACGTACAAGTATACTAGCAAATGTCAAGTTAAAAACATGTGCGTGAATAATTAAAAATGGGTATATAGTAATTAGTTTGTAATACGGACATTATACAAAAATAATAAAATTATATACACTCAGGCGTATCTTTGTATAGTACATGATCAGTATATAATATAGTACTTAATATTAGGTCTATTTATTCACGTACAGATTTATGCAAAATAACCTGTTTAGAAAAATGCTCTTATATAACTATTGCTATATTTATTAACAATAAATACGATACTTACATACTTTACTGCAATGGATTGTTACTAGAGTTATCGGGCTATTTTGGCTTTTTTAGGAGGTCCAAACCCGGGACGGAATTTTATCGAGCCTGAGCCTGAACCCGTTTCAAATAGTAATTAGCTCAAAAATATGAGCGCAAACTAAGCTCAAGCTCTGTGATACCTAAAAATTTCATTTTCTAAAAGTTTCCTTACTACTCCTGCACTATCATGATCTGATTGTCCTATTTTCGATCTTTAAAATAAGTATTCATAAGATATACGTTAATGTTGTAAATATAAAGAATTTTTATTAATTTAAGTTAATTCATGACTATTTAAATATTTATTTATTTGCATCCGGTTAGTTGGGGAGCATAAAAATTATTTGCATTTACATATATTAATACGAAATACCATGGTTAATTATATACAACACACATGTTCGATTCAAATAACCGATTAAAGTGTGACCAACTAAATTACTATATCTCAGGACCCTGAACAATACATATAAAGATTATATTGAAATTTTGAATAAAAAAAGTACTTTTTTGCTAAAATGTTATATTTGAAAAGAGGTTATTGGCCAAAAGGTTATATTTAAAAGTGGATAAAAGCCTTCAATGTTATATTATTTAAAATGGATAAAATTAATAAATTTTAGATAGGTTATATTTAAAATTTGAATATTCAGATAAAAAAAACAATTTTTTTGAAAAATTTTTTTTGAAAAATTTTTTTGTAAAAAATTTTTTTTTAAAAAAAAATTTTTGTTTAAGAAAATATTTTTTTGAAAAAAAATATATGTTATATTTTTAAATGGATAAAATTATTTAAATATTAAAGCTTATATATAAAATAAGGTTAATTAGCTCTAATAAAAAGTGGATAAAATTTACAAAAACTTTATATTAAAGCCAATATAACCTCTATATGTATTGTTCGGGGTCCTTATATCTCTAGTTTTAATAAAAACGAAAAATTAATTTTGTGTCTTAATCTATATTTCTTATTAAATTTTTATACTACTTTAACGATATGTTTTATTACTTAACATTCTATGTTATTTGAAATTTCAAATCTGATAACTTATAAAAGTTATGTTTCGTACAATCAAATGCTGCGTCCAATAGGAACTGGTGGGGAAATTGATAAACCCGATATTACTCGATCTTTAATTCTGACCATTTTATGCGCAGATTATGCTTTATTAATTATGTGAAATTCATCTTGATATGCGAATATAGCTGTCGCATATGCTTCTGTGGTAAAATCTGAATTAGCATATTATGTTATCGCGTATCTCTATGCAGATCCAATCACTAGATCACGAGATTTGCCTGTAATAAATTGTACGTACGTACGAAGTTCTTTTTATCAGATGAATACTTTTTTATAATAAATAAATTAATTATTTATTTATTTTTGCAATGAAATGGTTTCGTCATGCGTCACCCATCATTAATCTGGTTTGACCCGGGTCTGACCCGACCTGGGTTTTTTCTGACCCGGGTCTGACCCGACCCGGGTTTTTCTGCCCCAAGTCTGACCCGACCCAGCTAAGACCTCTACTATCCATGGGTACACATGGATAGCCCAGGCCCATGCGGAAGCCTAATTTAGACACCTATGTATAGTTTTGGCCTGACGAGTTTATTGCCTTGTCAATAAAGAGCTATCTTCATAAATATCAACGAAAAATATCAATGCAAAAATTAATGTGATTATTAATAAGTATTATTATCAGTAGTTTATTAGTCTCATAATCTGCAACACAAATTTGACCTGGGTCATTTCACGATCGATGAAAATTGAAAAAAGCATGTGCCAATCATAAATTCAGAAAGAAATGACGCGCACCTAATTTCATTTCATCATATGATATTACATACAAAGTAAACGAATATCAAATCCCATATGCTCATATAAGTACAATACATAGCGCATTAACATGTGAAATCATATGCCCAATTAACTGCAAAATTTTGTTTACACCATTTCAGATGGCACTTAACCACTCCGTTATGCCATAACAAGTCATTTTAATAAAAAAAAAGCTATATATGATGTGAATTTTTACAGGTATGCTGGGATAGGTAGAATAGTCGTAACAGACAAAATTCATGATAAGGTGATTTCTGATCTTATGAATACAATATTAACATACAAACTTTATGCAATTATATATATCAGCATATTAAGTCTATTGATTGTTAGTTGGATCAGAATCATGTGATCATGGATGGCTAGGCCACTGCCAGGCCTAGTTTAAAATTATTATAGATTTAATTTAATTTATGAATAATATAAATATTATTCTAAATTTATATTTTATTAATAATTTAGGGTTTTATAATTTATTGCACCTGCAATACATTGCACCCCTTCTATTAATTAAAAATTTTGCCTATGTACCCATCTTGAAGTTCTAATAAAAAATACTCCTCATGAAATTTTGGTATAAACTATACCTCTGCTTTATCCCAGGTCTTAACCCTAACCCTAATATTAATTAAATTTTATTTTTTGCTTTGATAAAAATTTTTTTAAATTGTTTGTTATACAAAATTGATGATCCATATAGTTATAATAGGGGGTGCAATATATTGCACCGTGCAATAAATTATAAATTCCAATAATTTATATATATATATTTTAGATTTTATAATAAAGTTATTAAATATATAATTATAAGTTAATGATTATAACTCATTTTCACCCTAGGTGATATCATCTATGTCGGTGAAGATCGTTGTTGTTTATATGATCACAGGATATAAATAGTGATCATCAACTGATTTGATCAGTCAATTTTTTTTTTACTTTTTGACTGTTTTGATACATTAAACTAGTTACTGACGTTTTTCTCTTTTTTCTTTTTTTTTTTTATAGTCATCGTTGCTATAACCATTACTTGAATTCGGTATTGTCGTCATTATAGATGCAGTTGCTTAGATTTGGTTCTGTCATTTTGACTTTGCTGTTGGCGCCGAAGCGATTTGGGTGTCGCCATTGTTGTTAGCCTAGACGTTGCTACTAGATAATGCTGCTTCTTGCAGTAAAGCCGTTTCTAGCATGCACTTGGTTTTACTGTTGACGCGTTATTAAGCTTGGGTTAAGGGCATTTGTTAGACTTGTTGTTTAGGTATTTTTGGACTTGGAATTACTGGGACTTATGATTTCATTCACTTATTGTTCTTGTTTTTTGGTTTTAAATGTGTTACTAACACTTCTTTCTTTTTCTAGGACGTTTGTGAGTTTTTTGGGTATTCAAAATGTATGATTATTACTGGGACATATGATTTACCGCTTATTGTTCTTGTTTTTTTGGTTTTGAGCGCATTACTAACGCTTCTTTCTTTTTTTAGAACGTTTTTGACCCTTTTTCGGGAAGTATAATTTTATTCAGTTTGTTTGTTTTGGTTGTTGAGTATACTGTATTACTAACGTCTTTTTTTTTAGGTGTTGCGATTTTCATAGTATTTTTTATTATTACCTTTTGCGGAATTGTGGTTATTGGTGCTGACATTATTGGTAACTTTGTTATTGGTGTTCACCGTTGTCATTGTTGAAAGTTCTGTTGCATTCATTATTGTTCGTTATTTTACTGGTATTAGATAGTTGGTTTGTGTTAAAAGTCGTTGATACCATTGTTTTAACTTTATCACTAGTGTATTAAACTTTGTTGAGTTGTTAGGTTAGGGTTAAGGTATGTTAGAGATAGTTGTGGTTGTATAGAATATTTAGGAATGAGAGCGAAGCGGAGGCGACAGCCAAAGCGAAGTGACTACAGGGTGAGCGAAGCGAGCCCTATCTGTGTTGCTGAGCGTAAGCGAAACAACACAAGCTGTACTGACATAATTTATGTAGTTGATACAGTCAACTCTCCATAAATGCAACTCGTAGGGACAAGCCTACAACGTGCATTTAGGGAGGTTTGCATTTAAAGAGAGCCAATTAAATTGTAGCTTTTAAAAATTAGATCATCAAGTTTGTGCAACTTCTACCAAAACTGTATAACCTATCTTAAATACTAAAATTTGATTGGCCACGTGCATTTAGGGAGGTTAGTGTAATATAAATGTTATTCAAGAGAACGTGCATTTACAGAATATATATAAATAGATTTATTATAAAAATTATAAATATAAATAACTATAATTAATTTATTATATAGTTATCCATTGATCAATAGTATTAATAGCTATTTGAAGTTGATTATCAATATTTTCTTCTGTTTCAGTATTATTTTCATCATCTAATTCATTATCATCATTATCATTTTTGTCTGTATTTTCATGTTCAAAAATATTTTCATTATCAACTTTTTTTAATCCTTTTGTAAATGCTTTAACTTGCTTATAAACTCCTTTTTTATAATATTCTAAACAATGTTTACAAGCTGATTTATAACATTCATCATGATAAGAATGTCCACAAATATATACTTTACCAGTTGAAAATCTAATTGGAATTGAACAATGATCACAAGCATCTAATGTTGGTAAATGAGCTGTATGATAACCTGTTGGCAAACATTTAAGCTCAAAAGTTTCATTTAATGTTGCCATAAAAAATTTATTTTCTACTTTTTTGTTTTTACTAGTAATTATTCGACTTTTTCCAATATTTTGAAAAATTTTTTGAAAATGTTCTAATAAAAATAAGCTACTTTTTTTTGTCAAATAATCTAATTGTTTTGGCTTATATGGATATACTTTTTTAGTACGAAAAGTATTGAATAGTTGATTATTATGTATATCTAATACATAAGATTGTTCAATAATATTATTTGCTGTATAAGTATTTTTAATATTTGCTCGTAATTGACTATGAAAATTTTCTACAAAATAATCATTAAAATTTACTAAAGATTCTGGTATAATATCTGCTAATGGATAATTAATTTGTTGCCAATAAAGATAATCTGATATAAAAGCTAATGGTGCTTTATTATAATTTTTCTTTCCCATCTTAATACAAATGTCCATAATCGAAATAAAGTATCAAAATATTGTTTAAAATGTCCAGATCTAAAAAGAATTGCATAAATATCCAAAGTTGCAGGTACTAAATTATCCAAAAGATCTATTATCATTCTATATTCTATATCTTTACAATTATTTCCAAATTTTAATAAAATTTTTTGTGATATTTTTTTCCAACCATTATGAATTAGTTCAAGTAATAGATTAATTCTCCAAGGCTTGGGCTTTTTTGCAAATTTTTTTTTATTACCAAATAAATAGTAAAAAAATTTGTCAAAAAATAAATAATGAACAAGAATTGTTCACGAAAATTTAATGAAACATGAAGAGGACCAATAATTGGAATAAAATTTTTAAAATTTTTAGCAACTAAAATAGAGTTATATTCAGGTGTATCAATATCTTTATAATAATGTGTTAAAATTTTTCTAATAAAATATTGTCCTGGCCAATCTGCAATTATTGGTATAACATTATTTTGAAAATATTGTTGTAATGATTCTATCGATCATTTTTAATGCATCTAAATAATCTTTTGTTGAATGTAACTTTTGTTCTTGTACACCAATTATTTTAAGATTTTTCATTGATCTTTCTTCTTTGCGTTCACTTATAGCATTATCATATATATGTATTGTAAGTAATTCAATTTGATTTTGATCTTCAAATTGAATTTGATCATTTATCCAATTAAATTTTTGTAAATTATAGCGTAGATCAAAAGTACCTTTGATTTCAGAGTATAAATATTGTATAATAAGCAATTCTTCAATATTTTTTGGATTAAAAAATGAATTATTATTTATAATTGCTAAAGCTGGAGATTTATTAATAACTGGTTTTGCTACACATGTCGTCATATGATTTACAGAACTAAGTGTTGTTGTATTGGGTTTATGAACTCCATGAATATCATGAAAATCATCAATATTAAACCAATAAAAAGTATTTGACTAAATGATAATTTAATATTTAATTAATAAAATTAAAAATTTAAAATTAATAAAAAATTAAAATATATAGCTTACATTTAAATTAAAATATTCATTTATTCTTATTGAATGGGTTTTTGCAATATCTTTTTTATATTTTTGAATTGTTTTTGTATGAATACTAAGACCAGCATTTGATAAAGTATTAATTCCAGAATTAGACATTCCTGATGATTGTAATTAAAGGCCAAGATCTAATTTAAAATTTTTAACAAATTTATTTCTTATTCCAACTAAGAGATAACAATATCCAACTGTTTGTTTTTTTGCTTTTTCTTTATTTTTATCAAGTCTTCTTTTTGGAATTAGTGCATTAATCATTTCATCAAAAAATCCCCTTAATTTTGGCTCATTTAATTCAATCATTTGCTGAAATTGTTCAGGATCTAATAAATATTCATTATTCTCTTTTTGATATTTTAATAACACAGTTGTTAATAATTCCATTTGCTAAGAAAATGAATAATTTTGAGCTTTAAAAAATAAATTATTATTAAAATAATTAAAATTAAAAATTAAAACAATTAAATATAATATATTAATTACCTGAATTATTTAAAGTAGTTGCTATTAAATTATTATTTTGATTAATAGATTCTATATTATTATTAAAATAATTAAAATTAAAAATTAAGCCAATTAAATATAATATAGTTATTAACTGAACTATTTAAAGTAGTTGCTATTAAATTATTATTTTGATTAATTATAGATTCTATTTTTAAATAAATTATTATTAAAATAATTAAAATTAAAATTAAAACAATTAAATATAATATAGTAATTACCTGAATTATTTAAAGTAGTTGCTATTAAATTATTATTTTGATTAATTAAAGATTCAATTTTTAAATCTTTTTGAACAATTAATTTAACAAAATTTTCTAAATCAATTAAAACCATATTATTGGTTATATCAACTTTAATATCTACAAATTGTTGATTAATTTCATTTAAATTATTTTTAATTAAATCTTCTTTTTGAGCTTCAATTAATTCTATAAGATTTACTGAATTTTTAATTTCAGATTCATTAGTTTCAATTAAATTACTAATTTCCATTAAATCTGAAGTAGTAGAGTCATTAATTTCAATTAAATTATTAATATTCATTAA
>QKWP01000917.1:172174-195757 GCA_003550325.1 Gigaspora rosea | reverse complement strand
GGCTAGGCGATTGCTGCGGACAAAAATCGTAGATCTGACATATCTAAAAGATGTCATATTTATAGCTTATATTCTAGATATTTTATTTATTACATATATATTATTTATTACATATATTATATTTATACTAGTTATACTATATATTTTATTAATAATAGTTATAGTATATATTACACATGTAAAAGATATTGACCGTTACATTTGTAAAATTTCAAAAAGTATAAAAGCGGCCGATGTAGACCTCAAGTTCAATATCGAGTCTTCATACTCTTTCAATAATAAAAACAACTATTAACTACACAAATCAAGCAGTTATTAGTATCCTCATATACTTTTAATTGTAGCCTCTTTCATAATTGCAAATTGCCTTAAATCTTCTTTGTTAAGTTTTCTTAAAAACACCATACTGACTTAGATATACCACAGTAACAAAGTTTGAAGTTACACAAAGTGTTCACTGTCTAAGATCACTCTAGTTACCTAATATCTTTGAAGAAGTGGATATAGGATAACAATATAAATAAAACAAATAGGGCCAAAGAATTTGACAAGCTTCAATAGAGCTCAGCATATACATACAAAAAAACAAATGTACCAGACTCTTATCGAAATAAATCACCTTTACAGAGAACTACTGAATCTGTTAAAAAACAAGTATGTTATATATATAAATTATTACAATTTTGTTATTAAACATATATTAAACAATAATAAATTAATTAATTTAAAGGCAAAGACAAACGTTCAAATAAAGCTTTGGTTAATCAAAAGTCTTCTAAAAAGGCTCGAGTTTCAAGTGACTCTATTAATATTGAGGAACAAGAAAGTCTTTTAAGAATTGAATCTGAGAAGCTTGATATTCAGAAAAACAAAAACGATGAATTGGAAAGGCAAATAATGCTGCTAAAAAAACTTCAAAAATTTCAAAATAATTAAATTTGTATCGATATATTATAATATATATTTGCGAATAGCACAATAATTTATCAATGTACATTTCATTAATGCAAATATATAACAAGTATATTGGTAATATTACATTATCAGTATTGCTTTTTAATGTGAATTATAAATGACAAACATAAAGCGCATCTAAATTAATTATATCTTTGACATGAAAATTTTTAAATTGCCTGTATAAAAACTAATATTCATGTAATAATAATTAAGTTAGCTTTGAATTATATGTTTTTAAATTGCTTTCGGCAACAATGATATTATTTTAACAAAGTTCAATGTATTGTACTATACTATCTCTTATATTTTCTTTAATCAATACAATACAGTACACATCAATATTTTACATAATAAAAAGGTATACTGTATGGATATAAAGCATAGTATACCTAAAACTACGTACAGTACAAGGAATTAATAAATACAGTACGAAACTTCAACAGTCTGCGTTTTTTGTAGGGTTTTCAATAGGTTTTTTCAAAAAAAGGGTTTTTGTCATTTTTTGGTGAGTTTTCGTTAGTTTTTAGTGAGGTTTCCTAGTTATTTTTAGTGGGTTCGTCGTTGTATTTTTGTGGGTTTTTTGGTAACTTCTTTGTCAGTTTTCTGTGTGTAAATTCGTTGTTTTTCAGTTGATAGGTTCGCCATTTTTATTGAGGTTTCCAGTTGTTTTTTGATGGTGTTCTTATTCTTGTTTTCGTCCAATTTCTTGCTATTTTTTTCTTGTTTTTGTTTTACTGATTTTGTCCCATTTTCTTGTCGTTTTCTTTCTTTGTTCTTGATCAAATCTTTGTCTGTTCTTGTTCTCGTTTTCTTGCCGTTTTTTTTTGTTTTTCCATCTTATTGTTCTGTTTTCTTGTCGTTTTCTTAGATCTAAAAAAAACAAAAATTTAATAAAAATAAATTAAAAAAAATTAACAAAAAATAAATTAATAAATTATAACCGAGTTTATTTTTATATATAAAACCCTGTTTTAACACCTTTTTTTTTAATAAATTTATTAACTGTTAATAAATTTTGTTAATAATGTTAAGTGTATGCAATCGACCAATCGAATTCAATTACATGCATTACATGCTTGACACAAGCACGTAATGCACATGATCGAATTTGATTGGCTGATCACAGGGTGCCATAGTGATATGTCATATAAAATAACACCCTTTTTTATTTATTATTATTATTATACATTATATTTTAATTAAATATATATAGTAAGACCCCCTAAGTGCACATTCTCTAAGTGCACAGTATATGAAAACCCCTCTAGTGTGCATACTTTTGCTTGGTCCCAACTCATATAACAATTATAAAATTTAACCTCCCTAAGTGCACATCTCCTCTAAGTGCACATTTTGCATTTTTTCACTATGGTCCTGAAGGGTGTGAACTTAGAGGGGTCTGACTGTATATATATTTATATATTTTCTTTGACAGTCTTGCCGGTATCACTTTTTTGATAAGTTTATGACGACCGTAGTTATCATTTTTATTTTCACCGATTGTAACTCGACTTTCCTAGCTTGTTTTTACACTGCTCAGAAGCGACTTGTTGCACAGACCACCATAGTGGCCAGAAATCTTCACAGCCAATTTTCGGGTTGCTGCACTATGAGTTCATGTAGTATCTCGTAATATTCAAACTTAGGCTTCACATTATATCTTATAACTTCAGTTATTTCAAATTGGGGTTCTGGCACAGCCCTCATCGCTATAGACTTAAATGCAGATTACTGCCCATTCTAGCAATTAAGTCTGTCAATTAATATCCTGGGTCCCTATATCCTGCAGTGTTTTAGTTCTTTAATTTAGTCTAGCCCATCTGGCTTTCTTACAAATCACCGCTACTGGATTTGAACTGGCAACTTTGCGATTTGAGAACTTGGTATATAACTGCTATGCTATCAGACCCAAGATACTTAAATATATATTTTTAATCAATATTATATATTTTATTATATATTATTATATATTTTTTACAAATAAAATAAAAAAATAATGAAAAAAACAAAAACGAAAAAAATAGTAATATTTTGAACCCTTTCACACTTTGTCATATAATGCTAGCTCTATACACTTTTTTTCTAACCTTGCAGTTAGCTATTATTTCTTTTTTTCTTTGTTTTAACTATAATATTTACTTATATTCGCTAATATTCGCTAATATTCGCTACTTTCTAAATAAAAAAAAAGTTAAAAATATAAAACTAAAAAAATAAAAATGAAAATTAATAATATTTTAAACTTCTTTTATACTTCGTTACATAATACTAGCTTTATATATTTATTTTTCTTAAACAGTAGTTAGCTATTATTTCTTTTCTTCTTTGTTTAAATATCATATTTGCTTATATTCACAACTTCCTAAAAGTGCTAGTGTTTTTGTAAATTGTTAGAAAATCTAGTATGTTCTTGCAAAGTGATAGAAAAGTTAGAGTTGGTATTCTTGTAAAGTGTCAGAAAAGTCAGGTTGTTTTCTTGCAAAGTTCCAAAAGAAGTAAGGAATAAATAAAAACTGTAAGATAAAATTAAAAAAAATAAGTAAAAAAAAAAAACAAACAAAAAACAAAAAACAAATCTGAAAAAATAATGAAAAAACAAGAATAAAAAAAATAAACCATTATATTTACTTATATTTGCTCATATTAGCTTATATTCATTATATTTACTCATATTCATGACTTCTTGCAAAGTACCAGAGACGTTAGAATTGGTGTTTTTGTAAAGTGCTGAAAAAGTCAAATCATTTTCTTGCAAAGTTTTAAAAGAAGTAAGAGATAAATAAAATAAAATAAAATTAAAGAAATAAGTAAAAAAAAAGAAAACTAACAAAAAACAAAAATGTAAGCAAACTAGATAAAAAAATAAACGGAGCCCCAAATTTCCATTTTTCTGAAGTAAGAGTTCATGATCTTGCAATTCAGAAATCATTGAAGGTTTTCGCAAAGCGCCAGAATAAAATAAATTAATAAAAATAAAACAAAAAAACAAAAACAAAAATCATGAAACGAAGAAATAAATAAAGCAAAACCTTGCAAAAACTTGCAAAAACTTGTGAAAATTTGCTTT
Source organism: Gigaspora rosea (assembly GCA_003550325.1). Classification (NCBI taxonomy): domain Eukaryota; kingdom Fungi; phylum Glomeromycota; class Glomeromycetes; order Diversisporales; family Gigasporaceae; genus Gigaspora; species Gigaspora rosea. The sequence goes on along the minus strand of QKWP01000917.1, from coordinate 191,733 downwards.
CTTGAAATATATAAATTGTTAAAAAAATTAGTTGTATATTCTTGCAAAGTGTTGAAAGACTGAGTTGCTTGTGCAAAGTGTCAATAAGTTATTGGATTTCTTGCAAAGTGCCAGTAGTAAAGTGTAAAAATAAAATAAAAAAAATTAAAAAAAATAAAAAAAAAACTAAAATAAAACTAAAAAAAATAAAACAAAACCAAAAAAAAGACAAAAAGAAAACAAAAAAACAATGTAAAATTGATAAAACATCTAAATTATAAACAAAAAAAATAAACAAAGATCTAATCTGATCTTGTAGTACAATTATCAAAAAACATTGAACCATTTTGAAAATATTAGTCAAATACATCCTTGATAGGATCCAGGTTACAGATCTACTAATCTAGCTTGATTTCCTAGTTCTAAAATATTTTTAAAGTATTTAAAATATTAAAAAGAAAAAAGAAAGAGAAAAAAAAAGAGAAAAAAAAGAAAAAAAAAAAAAAGAGAGAAAGAGAGAGAGGAATAAAAGGGGCATCTATAAATAACGTTATATACTTCTACATAGCGCTAGACCCCCTCTCTACTATATAAAAAAATTTTTCAAAATCCATATGTTTATATATAAAATTTTACAAAAACTTGAATATATTGTGACTCAGTGATCCGATTTGGATGATTTAGGTACTATTCGATTCGTCTTAATGAGACGAATCCAATGATACCAAAATTATTTCATTTGGATTACTGGATCAATAGTTATTCACAAAAATCCATTGATTTTTTAGTAATTTTATAAGAAAACATAATAACCAATAGTATTTAGCCAATAAAATTTGATTCAGTGATGCAAATGTATGAAATTGGTACCATTCGACTCCTCTCACCGAGATGAATCGAATGGTACCAAAATCATTAAATTTGGACCACTAGATCAATTTTTTAGCTAATTTTTTCTAAAAAAATTACGTTATATTTTTTTGACTCCCTACTTATTGAGAAAAACGTTATCGTTCGTCCAACCCCTCTTGTATAACGTTATTTATGGATGCCCCCAAAGAGAGAGGTAAAAATTGCATAAACCAGCTTTTTTTTAAGTTTTTTTTTACACATTTTGTGGAATATATATTTATGATCTATACTAGCTTACGGATCAAATGGGCTTAATAAATTTTGAAATTGTTTTTTTTTTTACTCAGTGATCCAGGTTGAAATTTTCATAACAGGTCAAAACACTATGTAATTGTTAAAGTCTGTTAATCATTATATATTGTTTCAAATAATTATTACTATAATTAATTTATAGATATATAATAATTTAATATAGAAAATGATATATATCGATTATAGATATATATCGATTTTTATTCAAATAATCGATATATAACAATATTTTATAATCGATATAAAATGATTAAATATTATATATCGATTAATATCTAAATATTAAATTAGCTGATAAAGATAGTAATCAAATAATATAGCATGCTTATTCTAAGTATTGTACTATAAAAGACTTTAATTAAATGTGATCTTTTTAAGAATCTAGATAGCACATTATAAATACAAAATATATATTTTTTTATACTATAAAGTATAAACTCTCAGTTTTATACTATACCCAGGTATATTAAGGGTTTAAAATGGGTTTTGTATCTAGCTATTTATAGTAATATCAATACTAAAATAGATATTAGATTACTATCGTATATAAATGAGATTTAGTATTATTAACATTAACAAATAATATAAAAAGCCCATATTAGATATTTGAATTGTGGGATAATAAGCTTTAATAAAAAAAAAATAGCCAAAAACAACTATTTTTTTTTGGTATTGTTTAATGTTTAATAACTTTACAACAAGTAATTATTTTAAAAATTCCTCTTACAGATTTATTATTTGTAATCTACAAATTTATAAGATAGATTTTTGATATTTTGCTTTTTAAAAAGTTATAAGGGTTTAAAGTTTAGCAACTTTTATAATAAAGCAGAAATTTGGTACAGGACAATCAACCAATCAAATTAATTCCTAATTACTTGCATGCAATTTGATTGGTTAATATTTATTATTAAAAATTACTAAATACAGTACGATATACAGACAAATTATAATTAGCCAAACAGAACTTGTATATGTACAATATTAACCAATTAGAGTTTGTGTTATATATTTTAAATTTGGTGCACTCTAAAAAAATAAATAGTTGTTGCTATTTGGTACTATCTAGGGGTTAGTAAAATTACAGGGGGGCCAACTCAAATGTTACACAAGGTTAATTGTAATACAAAAATTGTCATTTTATATGAAAATCATATAAATTCATATATATCGTGTTCAACTAGTCAAAGTCTTAATTATTAATTTTTTTTTAAAAATAACACGTTTACTGAGATCTCTTTTTTTTGAAACTTGAAATAGACAAAGGTAAGTAATTAATAATAAAGAAATTTTATAGCTATTTTTTTATTATTAAAAAAACTGAATCATAAGTTAAAAGATTAGATCAACATATCCTCATGTCTACAATCTCCCTATCCGACTTGTTATACTTCAGGTACATTTGGCGTTCCAGTGCTATATTCATACATGAAAATTTTATTAGTGCGAACAATGCCTTTGATTTGTGCTGGAATGCAAAGCAGGATGATGTATGTGTTTTTATATTTAAACTTACTATTTTTTCTTCCGTTCCACGTTTACTTATGTAAGTATTCGTTAAACTTCAACAAAACACTGTGAATACTCCTGGAATTAAAGGCCGCCAGCTCATATACTATAACCACCTAGCCCAGTCCAACCTAACTCATTCACTAGATATGTAGAAACATTCACTATTTTAAAAACATTCACTAGTTTAGCTAGTTTAGGGACACCTGCTAGTTTAGAAATACTCATTAATTTTGACACCAACACCCGCTAGTTTAGATACCCGCTAGTTTATGTTAATTTTGATACCAACACCCACTAGTTTAGACACCCACTATAATTATTTTTTCCCACATTTTTTATACAGATCAGTATAGTACGGGTAAATCAATTATAGTATATATAGGTAGTGGAGATTCATGTCACAATAGTTCTGTTAATAGAATTTTTTTGTTTTTTTTTACAGCTAATTAATTCCAAACTACAGTAAAATCTCTATAAGTTCACGCTCTTGGGACCAAGACTTAACAATGCGCACTTAGAGATTAACAAGAAAAAGTGTATTTATAGAGAGCATGTACCGATTCATTAGAAATTGTAAAAAGTAAATGCATCTTTGCTATAGTTACAAATTTTGCTGATTATAATCTTATCAGTTGGGATAATTGGGGTTAAAGTCCTGTGTTAGAGTAAGAGTAGGCATTAATGGTATTAGAATGGGGTAAAAATCTATATTAAAGTATATAATTATTTTTATTTTGATGTAAATTTTATCATTATAATTAAATAAATAAAATCTATAAAATTTTTATGAATAATTTTGGGCTAATTATTTAATAAAATTATTCGGGCTGGTGGTTAAAATTACTATTTATTAAAAAAATTACAATAATAAAATATACTTTATTTATATTATATTAAAAATCTTTTCCAATCATTCTTTTCAACTCAAATTCCCCTATCATAACAATATCCAATATTAAAGGCACCACAAGTGTTCTCTGTCCCAGTTTCTTACACGGATTATTCTATCACGACCAAAATGAAAAAGAATGGTTGGCTCTTCCCGATAGTGGTAACCGGAAAAATCAGATTAAAAGACAGGTTAAAATTCCTGCTGGTTGTTTAAAAGCCTATAAAAAAGAAGTTGCTTTTGCCCAGTAGCCAAGAATTTCGGAACAAAATAGCAGGAAAAGTGCCAGGATTTTCCAAGGTAGTTGGCTATAAAAACATTATTAACATAGTAGTCGATTATTTAGACGAATAAGAATATGTCAAAAAATGAGACGGTAATAAATACTCAATATTCATTCTTTCAACTTCAATTTCTTTGTCATAATAATATTCATCCACTGGTATTACCCATTTCTGCTGATTTTTAATAACAGACGAATGCTTTATGTTCAGCCTTTTCAATTCCAAATCTATGAAAATAACGATTTTTACCCAAATTAAAGGTGCAATCAACGTTTCCCATTTCTACTAATTTTTGAAATTGAGTATTCGTCCTTTTCAACTCCAATTCCTTCATTATAACAATATACAGTATTAATATTCCATTTATTAATGCTTACTGTTTCTTTTGTTCTTCACTGTGGTTTTTTTCCCTTTCAGCTGCTCTGGCTCAGGTTTTGTTGAAAATAGAGCAAGAGTTTAAAAAATTAGCTGATTATCGACCAAATAAAAAGCAAAGCGATTTAAAGATTGAGAATGAGAAATTGAGCACATTAACTTGGTGTATTTGCTAGCGTCTTTTCAATTTTCGTCTTAGAATTTGAACCAACGTTTTTGTCAACATTTACATGGATAAAACTTTTTTCACATAACCTCTAGTAAAATGAACACATATAGGTTAATAAATTTAGAATTTAATTTAAAAGTGATATTTAGCTTCTGCGAACACCAATGTGTACTCAATTCCTATACAAACCTACTAGGTGGCAGAAATAGAAGGCGACAACAGCCTGTCTTGAATCAGTGGTCAATTAATACAACCGAAGGTTCTTTGGTATAGTATCGTGAATATTTTTATTATATATTTATATAATTGTTATACAAATAATTGTGCAACATTTTTATTAGCTATATGTTTATAATAAGTTGGCCCCCCCGTAATTTTCATAACCTCTAGGTACTATAAAAAAAGCTGCACACCTATGTCACTAACTACTGTTTCATAATATAAAAACCAAGTATATAATTTTATATGGCCTAATAGTACATTTTTATTAATAAACGTTACTTTTTCAAAAAGTACATTAAACTGAATAAATAAGTTATCCAGACAATTGATTCATATTAGCTAATCATATAAATGTCCTTCTGTAATATTTTACCTGCTTAATATATAGCTTTTTGCTAGTAAATCAACTTAGCAATTAATACAAATACTATATTAAGAAACCTATAAATATTAATGCATTTATTATACCATTTTAGAAATAATTGTTATATGCATTTTACTTATGCCTATTGGCTAACTATATATATATCCATTACCTTAACAAATAAAGCAAATGCATAATTAACATTTTTGTCTCTATAACTATCAATAAAATTCAAATAGTAGTTATTAAAAAAGCAAAATAAAAAGAAAATTAGTGCCAATATATATAGTAGAATAGGCAAGAAAAAATGAAACTAGATATATAAAGATAAACTAGTATTATAGAAAAAATAAGCATGCATTCTTCTTTAAATCAAATAAATGTAGATGGATTGTATTAGGTTTTAGAATAGCAAGATGGAAGACAATCAGATACAGAAATTAGTAGAAAAGCCTAATAGATAAAATAAAACTATTAATAAAGTATTAGAAATGCGATAATATAAAAAGACAAAAAATGTAATAATATACTAATTTTTTTTGAATATGCCTAATAGAACCAAAAGAAATAAAAAAATAAACAAACAAAAGAGTTGTTATTAAAATATTCAATATTAGAAATTGAACCAATAATAAATAAGTAAATATACTTTTTTTACTAAAAATTTTATTTAAAATTCAGATTTGAATTTGACCAAATTATATAACTATATTATCTGCTTTTATAAATTCTTTTATAAGCATGTTTTCTGAATTTGAGAATGCTGATGAATTTTATAATATGCTCAAAGTTTTGCAAATTCATGTAGTTTTGTCTATTAAAAAATGAACCTGTAAAAATTACCACAGTGAATTAAAAAAATATAAATTGTGCTATGATTAAAGTGGTATAAATATTAAATTATTGAACCTTACTAAAGAATACAGAAAAGACAATCAAGTACCAGACTAATAAATTGCCTATTTGAAATAGTTGCAACTCAATAAAATAACTTTTGAAATCTGAAAATCTGTAATGAAAACTATTCATAATTATTTAAAAAACATATCAGAACACTCAATTGCCTGACAACTCTTAGAGTAATAGCTAAAAAGTGTTATAGCAATAAATGTTACTAGATCATATCTAGAAAAATTGTATCAGCCCTTTGCCAAAACAATTCAAAACTACAAATTATTGTGGCAGATTAAAATAAAACTAGGGACCTCTTTTGCTCACCTTTAAAGCTTATAAAACCCACATATACTCGTTTATTAATAACCCTAACCCTAAACCCTAACCCTAATGCTAAAAAAACCCTCCAAAAATGTCCCCTAAAAAATTTTAAAATTTTGCTTAAAAAATAAAAAAATTTCATTTTAATCCAATTTCATTTTAATCTGTCACAATTATTAATAAAAACATCTATAACATATATGATTAACTTTATCAACAAAATTTGGCAGGATGTGTTCCAATTTAGGCACTTATCAATATACTTAAGAAAAAAGATTATATATATGATTATAAATGTAACAATACTAGTTGTGTTACTTATCTTCTTTTGCATATAGAAATCTATTAATTGTACTTGCCAATATTCTTCTATCCTTTTCATAGATTGTACTTATAAAATAAACAAATTTAAAATGCTCTTGCTAAATTTCATCAGCTTAACTAGCTTCAATACTAAATTTTACTTGTATTTTGTTTTTATAAAAAGTAAAAATAAGGAAGATTACAAATGGGCACTAACTCATATTGCTTGTTTGTTTAAAAGAATAACAAAGCATAGCATAATTGTAATTAATAAAGAGTTGTCACTTATAAATATTCTTAAGATAGTTTTTTCAAATTTAACAAATTATTATGTGTATAGCATATTAGTAAAAATATTTTAAAAAATTGTAAGCTACAATTCTTAAAAAAAACAGGACCCAGGACATCTCTCATATAGGTTATAATGATCTGCATAAATTTAGACATTTTTGCTACCTCTAAAATCAAGTAAATTTGCTAAAAGTTGGATTATTATATATAAATTTTATAGTAATTTGCTAAAAACTAAATTATAACATCTCCATTGGGTAAATAAATATGGTGCATATCTGCACAGATTTTTTAAAAACTCAATTATTAAAAATTTGTGCATATCTGCAACCCTGCTATTGGAAAAAAATTTTTCGCAGCACAAATTATATTAGATCTTATACAAATTTGTACAAAGTAACAACCAGTATCAATTTCCGATATATGCGAAATCAACAAGATACTATAATAATTACTCAATTTCTTTAATTTATTATAATTATATAATTTTATATACTTTTTTATTATCTGATCTTATAATTACAAAATTTTTTTAATTTTTATAATATGATTATTTACAAAAAAAAAAAAAATCAACTAATTCTAACAACCCAACTACTAATACTACAATTGCCAAGACCAGCTAACTAAAAATAATATATTGATATATTGATAACAAGCTCCAAGAACTACAACTACTATTAATTCCAAGATAAAATACAGTGTATTGAATATCAAAAACTAAAGGTTCAAACAATAATGATATTAAAGGCACAAGACCACTAATGAAGGCCACAACAATACCAAAATGATATATGAAGAAAATCTAGAAAACAGAAAGAATTAGTTTAAAAAACAATAACAAAGCAAATACCAAACAAGCAATTTAGAAAAAGAATTAGTTCAAAACCTCTATTAAACAGCAAAAAATAAAATCACTAACACTACTGAAACGACGAAAGCTTATAATTGAGAAAAATCTAATAACAAAAAGAAAATATGAAAAAGAATGACTCCATTGGTGAAGCACTGAAATGGGCAGCTCTAGTGATGACAACACTATGAAAAATCCCTAAAATGAAACTTTCGTATGCAATGTAAACCAAATATGAAAACAAAAAAGTTTACAAGCGAAAGAAAGAAATCTGCATACTTACTCAAAATCCAAAGCCCACAAGTGCCAAAAACGAAGAAGCTGGAATGAGTAATACTGTCGACGAAGAACAACTACCTAATTCATAAAAAGCCAAAAACAATTACTCTCCCACTGGAACCTATAATGGAAACTCACAACTATACTACTACAGAAACTATGTCTGCTGAAACATTTAACCATACCATTACGGAAACTATTACTACTACTGAAAGAATTACAGAACCTGCAAACGACTCCAATGACAAAAATGAACAAAACCCAAAAATCAATTAAAAAAATTAATTATTATAAAGTAAATTTAAATAAAAGAAAAAAATTATACTTATCTCATATAACATGATTATCACCAATTTAAAAAAAGAACTGTTTATAATACAGTAATAGATAAAAAAAGATCCACTTATTAAAAATAAATTATTAAAATTATCGTTAAAATAAATTAAAAATAATTTAAAGAAAATTTTAAAAAAAATAATAAAATAAATAAATAAAAATAATTAAAAAAATGTTAAAAAAAAATTAAATTAAATAAATGAAAAGAAAAAATTCAAAAAATAATAATAATAATAAATGAAAAAAAAAGAAAAAAATAATAGATGAAAAAAAAATTATAAAAAATATAAAAAAAAACAAAAAAAAACAATAATATTTTTAAAAAAAAAATTAAAAAAAAATAATAAAAAAAATAATAAAATAAAATAAAAAAAAGAATTTTTGATTTTTTCGCATAGGCGGCGATACATCGCACCCTATAAGATCTGGTGTAATGTGAAATCAAAACAATAAATAAATTCGTTAGTTTAGGGTTAGGGTAAGGGTTAGTTTAGGGTAAGGGTTAGGTTAGGGTCAGGGTAGTGTGTTTTAGCGAAGAGTTTCTTATCTAAAATTTTGTAAGAAATTTTTTTTGTTAGAACATAAGAGATGGTTTCATAGGCAAAATTTAGCGTTATGGCCGATTTTGGAAAAAAATCATAATTGCTTCAATCTCACATAAACCTGATCCTGAATTTTTATTGGTTGATCAGGTAGCGATACATCGCCATGGCGATAAATATAATAATTCTAAAAAAAAAACGTATAAATAAAAAATAAAAAAAATCATAAAAAAAAATAAAAAAAAAACTGCAAAGTTATAATAATTTTTTTTAAAAAAACTACGTGTATGTACACAGGTACTATTAATTGATTTGCAAATTCATATAATATATAATTATAGACCAAAATTAAACCTAATAAATAAATAATACACATAGTGTACAAATATTTTTTTATCAAAGTAAATAAAAAAATAACATGCTTTTTTTACTTTATTTATTTATTTATTTTTCGTTTTTAATGTTTTTATTTTCCTGATATAATTCTCAAAAAAGGTTAAATTCGCCAAAATATTAAATACAACAATACAAAATTTTAAATGTTTCGCTAAAATTCAATATGTGACCATTATTTAAATTAATACTAATTCACCAAATTTTAAATTTGGACCTTGGTTTAAAGCATAAATAGGATATTTTTCTTGCAAAATATAATAGAAGTTTGCTATTTATCACCACTAGTGAACATTACCGGTATTCAATTTACCAATTAAAATTTAGGATCAGATATAATGTGTAGATCAATTTTTGTATAACAAAAACAAAAAATTTTAAAAAATTCCTAAATTTGCTTCTAACCTAAAATTTTGTCTATGAAACTACTTTTTTTTATACAAAAAAAAAATTCCTTGCTAAATTTTACTATATACAAAGCCTTATTCTAATTTCTAACCTTTACCCTTACTCTAATATTAAAGAGATTTAATTTTTATTTAGTTTGTTTTGTTTATTTTGTTTTATGCATTGTAGATCACCGGTGATGGTCACTAGTGGTGATTCGTAGTAATTTTCAATATAATAAAGTAGTTAATTCTAAAACTAAAAATGAATTCAATAAAATATAGCAAATACTTTGTTCTATTTATGCTAATAAACCTTGCATTATAAACTATTTTAAAAAAGAAAAATTTTGTAAAAGTATAACAAATTTGTTTTTTATTTTGAAACAATAGTAACTTCTCATATAGAAAGTGCACATGCAAATCTTAAAGCATATTTATATATATTGGCTAATAAGTTTATACAAAAATTTTCTGATAATAGCTAACCAAAAAAGGAAATTAATTCTATAGTTGTATTAGATCGTATTTGGTTTTTAATTTTTGTACACAACAACCAATTTTATACAAATATTAAAAGTAAAGTTCAACCTTTGCATTTAAAAAAATAAATGAAGAGTATCAAAAAGTATCTCATATGATTGTGCAAAATCTCTTACCACTATATACAAATTTTTTTAAAAACAATAGAACTAACTTGTACCTATAGCATTCAATACACAAAGCCAATTGCTACATGGTTCTGATGAGTCATTTTGAATCCAAATCTCAAATCAAAACTGCTCAATAAAGAGAAACTCTAAAAAAAAGAGTTATTTAGCACATGTACAAACTCAGAAAACAGTAATAACAAAAAAAAAGATATATTTATCTTTATACATGTCCAAAGCCAATTATCACATAGAACCAAAGCCATCTGACAAGTACCTTTAGCAACAAGAAAAGAATACCAACTAATGTCAAAGAAAGACTACTGAATTGGTCTCACTAATGACAAAAGAATAAACATTATCTGAGACAAAAAAGTACTATCTAGCAAAAAAAAAAAACATAACTAACATAAAAAGAAGATCTACCAATTGGGCATTACCAACAATAAAAGTTAAGCACAACTTAAGCGCTAGAGGAAGAACCACCAAAATGGATGAAACTATGATGAAAAAATGCCAACTAACACCAAAGAGAAAATATCAAATTGGACGATACCAATAACAAAAAAAAAAACACTGGCTAATGATGAAAAAAAGCACAGACACTAACAATGAAATGGACGATACTAAAAAAAAACAAAACATATCGGTCGATTTATGGAATTGGACCTTAAATTAGTCCCCAAAATATTCAATAATCTGCAAAAAGTCACATGTTGATTGGATGTAAATAAAAAACATACCCCAAAATCACATGTCAAATTCGTTGTCTCTTCTAGTGAATATAATAAAACCCATGAGCCTACCTTAAAACCCATGAGTTTTTTTAGAAAGAATCGAATTTAATAAAAAGTAAGAGAAGTTAATTTTAAATTAAAAATTGTTTTTTAAGTTTTTTAAAAATTTAAACTTTACAAAGTTTAACTTTTTAGTTTGTTTAGATCTCACGATGTGCACTTAGCTTTTGTTTAGATCTTGCGGCACATATTTAGTTTTGTTTAGGTCTTGCGACATATATTTAGTTTGGGCTTCATGAAGTATTTTGACATATATTTAGTATTAGCAATTTGGTATTTAGCTTGGGTTTCGTGATATATATTTAGCATGAGTTTCATGGCATATATATTTACTTGGGTTTCGCGATACATATTTAGCTTTGGTTTCAAAATACATATTTAATTTGGGTTTGTGCTACATATTTTAATTCCAGGTTATTGTATCTAAACTAGATACTGGACATGACGAGGGTTTTGTTATTATTACTTTGTCTATTTTCTATTTATTAAACTATTATTATACTGTGCATATTATATTATATTAATTATATTAATTCGTATAAAAAAAAATAAATGAGTAGAGCTTTCAAATGTTTAATACAACTTTCTCACTTGTGAAATCTTTGATCAAATATTAAAACGTTTATTCGTCAAAAGGAAAAACGTTCTTTAATTGTTTAACTGCACGGCACAATTAACTCTGATCAGATCCTGCAAAACTTATCAAAAAAATTAGCTCATACAGATCCAAATTTTATCAAAAAAAGAAACTTGTATGACAAAAAATACTTTATTTATTAAAAAAAAACATTACATTTAACCACTAACTAACCCTAATTCTAACAACTAACACTAAGAGCCTAAAAAACGCCTTGTAATAAACATTCCAAACCACATCAAACATGACATAACGAAGCCACCAACAACATTCAACTTTCACGGCCGCGACGACATATACCCATATACCCAAATTCAATAGTAACGAAGCTAAAATTAAATCACAGCAAAAGCACAATAACACCAAAAACGACAAAGGCTGAACTTTCGCTAGAGATGCCACGAAACGATGAAAGCCTAAATTTCTACTGACGAAAACTCCAACGACCATAATGACTCAAGTAGCGATGGTGTGGCTATGCTACCCGGTATTCTAGCAAGGTTAATACAGTATATGAAAAAATATATTAGTAAGTTAGGAAAAAAAAAGACAAACAACGAAAAACCATTTACTATGTATCATACAAGATTCCGGTTTGAATCTCCAATATTCGGCATTCTAGTAAAGCGAACCTATGAAAGATACTTAGGCTAAGAATAAAAAAAAAACAGAAAAAGAAAAAAGCTACTTATCTTATATAGAGATTGGTCACGTCGAGAAAATCCCTGCCCGGGGTATTATTAACTACCCGGGCCAATTCCTAATCTTACAGATCCCAGCTGTCTAACAAAATAAACCTACAGAAGTTCAAGCTAAAGTTATGAAATATATAAATAAAACAAAAAAACAAACGGAAAAAAAAGACACTTAGCTTTCAGATCCTGGTTGGCAAAGATTAAAGTGATCTAAATCTGATTTAAATCTAGATCAAGGGGACGATCTGAAAATAATTAAATAAATAATTTAAAAAAAATAGAAAAAAGTAAAATAAGCAAAAAAAAAAAGTAAAAAAAAAACAAAATAAAATAGAAAAAGAAAAATAAAAATAAATAAAGAAAATAAAAATAAATAAAGAAAATAAAAAAAAAATAAGCGAAATAAATAAAATAAAAATAAAAAAGTAAAAATAAAAATTAATTATTAAAAAAAATATAATAAAAAAAATGATAAAAAATAAAAAAAAATAATATATATATGCATATCATTATATATATTATTTGAACCCGAAATTTTTAGGGTATTCTAAAAATCAACCAATATGAATAAATATTAATACATTACTACAGAATTAAAAAAATAAATATTAAAAAAATAAATATAAGGCAAAAGGGGTATTATAACAAATTGATAATATTCTGATCATATCACATAATCTATTAATCAAAAACAAAAATTTTTGGTATTACGCGATTCGTCACATTAAGCTAAATTAAATGATCCAAAATTGTGTGATTTCGATCACTGGATCCCAAAATATCTTAATTTGAATTTTTATTAAAAAAAATAAAAAATTTGGATACTAGGGATATTCTGATGAATCATGATATCTTGGGATCCAGTGATCAGAATCAAGTAAAACATAGACTATTCGATTCCCCTTATCAAGAAGAATCAAATAATATTAAAATCATCAAATTTTGATCATAGGGTCACAAGATATAACAATTCATCACAATACCCTCTTTGTTACAATTTTATATATGTTATACCCTTTAAATATAGATTTCTTGTGATCCATGATCAAAATTGGGCACTTCTTATAACCAATCGACTTTTCTCAATAAGAAGAATCAATTGGTATAAAAATTGCTTGGCTCTGACTACAAACGCATAAAAATTTTAATTAAAAATTGAAAAATATTAAAAATCTGCATTAGTCCAAATATCTTGTGACTCAATGATCAGAATTGGACAAAATTTGTAACATTCAATTCCTCTTGATAAGAGGATTGTAATAGTTCAAGTTTTGTCCAATTCTAATTACAGAATCACAAAATATTGCAATTCGTCAAAATACCCACCCACCTTTGTCACAATACCCATTTTACCTTACTATTTATTCTCTGAGATGGTGGAAATAATGAAATATTTCTCTAGTGGCATATGTGGAGCTTTTGTACTCCATAAGTATACTACTAGGAAAAATATTTTAATTATTTCTTTAGTACAGTGGAATAAATAAATATTTAATATTTCATAAGACAATATGACAGGAACTCATGTTATTAAATATTTTTATCTTTTCATTAGCAAATTTATAATAGCGTAATTTTATATAAGATTTTACAAACTGTAATATAAACAAAATATACGTAATATATTTTGAAATATTTCGAAATATCAAATTTTCGAAATATTACGAAAGTAATTTCGAATATTTCGAAATATGTTACGAAATATTTCGAACCCTTTCAAAATATTTTAGGACTAGGAAACCAAGCTGGATTAATAGATCTGTAACCAGGATCGTGCATTAGACTGATTTTTTGAAATAGTTCAAAATAGTTCAATGATGTTCAAATTCTGTACTACAAAATCAGATTAGATCTTTTGTTTATAATTAGATCTTCTATTTTGTTTTTTTTACTACTTTTTAATCGTAACGATATACAGTATAACAAATAACAGATCTTTAACAATTACAGTATTTTGAATACGTTACAAAAATTTCAACCTGAATCATTGAGTAAAAAAAAAAAAAAAAAATCTAGAGTTCAAAATTTCTTAAGCCCATTTGATCTGTAAGCTACCATAAATCATAAATATATTCCACAAAATGTGCAAAAAAACTTAAAAAAAAAAGCTGTACAATTTTTACCCTCTCTTTCTTTTACACCCCTTTCTCTTTTATGCCTCTTTCTCTTTTATTACTCTTTCTCTTTTACCCTTCTTTCTCTTTTACCCCTCTCTCCCTTTTACTCTTCTCTCCCTTTCTCTCTCTTTTTTTTCTTTTTTAATATTCCGAATATATTCGTAATATTTTAGAACTGTCAAGCTGGATCAGTAGATCTGTAAGGGCAGTGTCATTAATCACCTGATTATTTTTTATCAGAGGCCTACCCCCTCCCTCTTTTTCAATATATAAATAGTCAGGTTCTTATATATAATTTCAACTTTTTTTACCTCCCTCCCTCCCTAAAAAATCACCTGATTTTTGTTACTCCCCTAATCTGGATCATATCAAGAATGCGTTTGACTAATATTTTCGAAATGTTTCAATAATTTTTGATGCTTGTACTACAAGATCAGATTAGATTTTTGTTTATTTTTTTTGTTTATAATTTAGTTTTTCTATCAATTTTATATTCTTTTTTCGTTTTCCTTTTGTTCTTTTTTGGTTTGGTTTCATTTTTTTAGTTTGGTTTTTTTATTTTTATTTTTTTTTAATTTAATTTTTTTATTTTATTTTTACACTTGACCACTAGCATTTTGCAAAAAATCCAACGACTTTTCAGCACTTTGTGCAAGCCAACTTAGCCTTTTGACACTTTGCAAGAATATACAACTAATTTTCTAGCAATTTCTAAATTTTTAAGAATGCAAGTTTTTACAAGTTTTTGCAAGGTTTTGCTTTATTTATTTTTTTGTTTCATGATTTTTGTTTTTGTTTTTTTTTTATTTTTATTAATTGATAATCCGTTTCCAAATGAGGAAGCCATATATAGTAAATTGCGATGCACAGATCTATATGATTTACTATATAAAATTGCTAAGCCACAAATACCACTTCACGACAAAGTGAAGTCATTTTTCTACTAAGTAAATATATCTTCAATTTCTAAGTAATCTTGTAGAGCATTATTTTCTGATTTTAATATAATAATATCATTAAAATCTGTTTAGTAGTTGCAGAGATATTGGCATAAAATGATTTGCCGACTAATGTAAACCTACTATTGTTTACGTGAAATGGCATTTTTGACTATAGTAAATCTCATAGTCATGTGCGTCACAATTTACTATATATGGTTATATATGGTTCTCTCATTCGAAAACAGATTATCAATTAATTTATTTTATTCTGGCACTTTGTAAAAACCTTCGATGATTTCTGAATTGCAAAACCACGAACTTTTACTTCAGAGAAATGGAGATTTGGGGCTTCATTTATTTTTTTATTTAGTTTGCTTACATTTTTGTTTTTTGTTTGGTTTTTTCTTTTTTTACTTATTTTTTTAATTTAATTTTACTTTATTTATCCTTTACTTCTTTCAAAACTTTGCAAGAAAACGACTTGACTTTTCTAGCACTTTAAAAGAACACCAATTCTAATGTCTTGGCACTTTGCAAGAAGTCACGAATATGAATGAATATAATTGAATATAAGCGAATATGAGCAAATATAAGCAAATATAATAGTTTATTTTTTTTGGGTTTGTTTTTTTGTTATTTTTTCAGGTTTGTTTTTTGTTTTTTTTTATTTTATTTTATTTATTCCTTACTTCTTTCAGAACTTTACAAAAAAACAACCTAACTTTTCCAACACTTTACAAGAACACTAATTCCAACTTTTCTGACACTTTGCAAGAAGTAGCGAATATGAGCAAATATAAGCAAATCTAAGCGAATATGAGTGAATATAAGCAAATATAAGCTAATATAAGTGAATATAAGGAATATAATAGTTTCTTTTTTTTATAGCTAACTGTGAAGTGAGTAAAAATAAGTATTTAGGACTAGTTTTTTGTATATAGTAATAGTGATGAAGTGCAAAAGTAGCTTAAAATATTTGTAATACCGTAGGTTTCCGAAATAAGCTATCTCCAAAAGAAGCTACCACCGGATTTTCAGAAAAATTTTTAAAGAAATCGTTAACAGTTGCTACATATAAAACTTTTTTCTATTAAGTAAACTTCAAAAGGTCGAATAAGTAAAGTTGTTCAGCGTAACGAAATACACCTGCAGTAAAAATTTCATAGCATTTGGACAACTTTTTATTAGTACGTTTTTCAATTTTTTGAAAAATTCAACAATCCGAAAATAAGCTACCCCTACGATTTTTTGTATAACTTTTTGGCCAAAAAGGGTAGCTTATTTTCGGACAAATACAGTAATGTAAAATTAATACGTAATATATAATAAAGTATATAATATTAATTAAAAATGTATATTTAATAAATATAAAATATAATACATAAAAATAATAGATTTTAACTAATTTTCACTCTAGGTGATATCATCTATGCCGGGTGAAGATCGTTATTGTTTATATAATCACACCAGGTACATACATAAAATCTATATAAGTATTTTTTTTTGTATTTCACCTTCTTTCTTATACGATATCATTTAACCAATGCTGTTTTATTTCAGGTGCAGCAATGTTTAAAGAATTACTGTTGTAGATTTCTTCACTTTGTATACTGTGTTTGGAGTCGCTATCACTGTATTGAAGTAAGTTTTGTTGGCTACCTTGTTTTTTTTATTTTATAAAAACTTGCTTAACTAACGCTACTTTTTTAAACAGTTGGAATTGCTCTTGTTGAAATTGTGGTTTGCTATTGTTAGAGAATCGCCAGTATAGAATTTGTCATTTTTGGCCTGTGTAATTTTAGAGTTGCTGTCATCATATTGGAGTAACTAGTTGGTGGGTTCATCATTTTTAACGCCGTGTTATCTTGCTTGTTAGAGTCTTTGTTGACTACTTTTTTCTTTTGCTTCATGAAACATCGTTTAACTAATACCACTTTTTTTTAGGACAGCTAACAGTTGGATTTCTCTTATTTATGTTGTTCACCGTAATTGGAAAATCGCTGGTGTTGAATTTGTTGTTTTTGGTGCCGTTATTTTGGAGCTGCTGTCACTGTAGTTAGTCGTTTTTGGAGTTAGCATAGTTAGAGTGTTCACTTTTTTTTTTTGTTTAATTAGGGGAGTAACAAAAATTAGGTGATTTTTTAGGGGGGGGGGGGGGTAAAAAAAGTTGAAATTATATATAAGAACCTGACTATTTATATATTAAGGAAGAGGGAGGGGGGTAGGCCTCTGATAAAAAATAANAAATCAGGTGATTTTTTAGGGGGGGAGGGGGGTAAAAAAAGTTAAAATTATATATAAGAACCTGACTATTTATATATTAAGGAAGAGGGAGGGGGGTAGGCCTCTGATAAAAAATAATCAGGTGATTAATGACACTGCCCTAAGCAAAATTCAGGTTAGACTATTCTTTTTTTATTGTAGCCTTTGGGAGTATTTTAGGTATGTATTTGTTTGTATTGCTCATCGTGAAATTTTGTTGAGCTGTTAAGTTGGGGCTAGGGTTAGGGTTAGAGTAAGTTAGAGTAGATTAGTTGTAGTTGTATTAAATATTTATGAAAAAGAACGAAGCGGAGGCGATAGCTGAAGTGCAGCAACTACAGATTGAGCGAAGCAAGCCCTGTTTGTGTTGCTGAGCATAAGCAAAGCAACACAAAACGTGCGAAGTGGTGTATAAGAATTTATGTAGCTGATAGTATAGTTTAAACTGCAATAGAGAATTGTTAAAACCATATTACTTAAATAAATAACATCCATATGAGTACTGAAAATGTAGTAATTTTTGCATTAATAAATAAATCAAATGAAAAAATGTAATACTTACATAAGTGCATTCATACATATGTCCTATTCTACATCGATTATGTGACCACATAATCTGGATGCAAGTGCTTTAACTTGTTCATTCAGGCCTCGAACTGGCTTCCGACCTGATTTTCTGATCCAAATTCTAAACTAGGTGATATCACCTAGAGTGAAAGTTAGCAACATTCATAATAATAAATAAATAAATATAAAATTTTATATTAAATTGCGAAACTGTGCAAAATATTTCAAAAACTTGTAAAAAAGCATAATTATGTGAAAATATATATCGTTTATTATTTTTTAAAAAATTTTAAAAATTTGTAAAAATTTGCAAAATATTGCGAAACAATACGAAAATGTTAAAATATTACCTCCTGTGCACATTAGTGTATTGATTTGCATGAGTACGCGACCCTTGTAAGGGGTAATTTGCATTTTTTATTTGTCTATTTCGCAATATTTCGCAATATATTTCGAAATGTTTCAAAATAATAACCATAATATTACCATAATATAATGTAATATATTACGTAATATACCGTGCGATTGTAAGATTTTTGTAATATTATGGGCCGTAATATCTTATATAAGATTATATATATATAATTCGCTGATTTTCTTCATTTCTCTTTATATTTTTAACTTTTCAGAAAATAACAAATACAGTTGCCTCTCTCTAATCTGAACCTTTCTAAGCTGAACACTATTAAACTTTCTCTAAACTGAACAAAATCTTCTAGAACTTTGTAAATTTTATTATAAAGTTCAGATAAGCTATATATAACTTTTTGAAAACTAAACTTTTCTAAATTTTTATATAGTAAAACAAGATGTCCTAGCAGTTTGAATTAGAGAGAGTTGACTGTACCTGTTATCACTCTAGCTTTATTTGTTATCATTCCGTAGAAATAACAAATAAAAGAAAAAAAGAAAAAATTTCTGATAAAAATTATGATTAATAATATGTAAATTTCTGTTATGCGATCATAATAAGACGTGGAATAATAATATATTACTATAGTATTAAAAAAAATAAATATTAAAAAAAATAAATATTAAAAAAAATAAATATTAAAAAAAATAAATATTAAAAAAAATAAATATTAAAAAAAAATAAATATTAAAAAAAATAAATATTAAAATAAATAATGATTAAAAAAAAAAAATATATGTCAGTAAATATGAAATTCAAAAAAAAGATCGAAAATTATTTTTTATTAATATAGCAGTTTAAATCATTAAGTTCATAAATATTTTAATTGTTAGTTAAAATAGAGAACAATTTAGTTGTTCTTGAAGTATAAAAAAATTTTAAATAATATAATTTATTGGTTTATCTATTTCTTTTTTTTTTTTTT
>QKWP01000917.1:77783-128188 GCA_003550325.1 Gigaspora rosea | reverse complement strand
TTACTTGAAATTTGGAGAAAAGATGCTTAAATTTGACTTTTTTTTATCAAAAATCAAAAATTATGCATCTAATATCTAAATTTCAAGTAAAATAAAAACAATTATGCCGATTTGATGTATTTTTAAATGCTGAACGTGTTTACTTAGTGTATAAAGTTAGAATTAAATAATAAAATTTGTGAATTATAAGATTTTAAAGAATTTTATTAATAAAATTTTATAAAATCTCATGATTTACAAAATTTTACTAATTAATTCTAACTTAATGCACTAAATAAACCTATTCAAAAACTAAAATACATTAAATCAGCAGGATTGTTTTTATTTTACCTGAAAATTGGAGAAAAGATGCTTAAATTTGACTTTTTTGATCAACAATCAAAAATTATGCATCTAATATCTAAATTTCAAGTAAATAAAAACAATTATGTTAATTTGATGTATTTTTTTTTATTCTTTACCAGGTATTATTTCCTGGGACGCTCAAGTAGGCATACTTTATTAAAGGTCCTTGTTATTTTGTACATTTGTACTACAACTTTTTTAATTTTTAAGACTATCTGTACTATCTAGTTCTATATTTGGTCCTTTTCTAGATACCTCCTCTCATTTGTATAACCTCGCCTGCTGGCGGTGTTATTCAGTTTTTCGCTTTCGTCTAGTATTCATCTGGTAGCTGGTCTGAGAATAGTCATCCATGCACATAAGTATGTCATTTGACGTCCCGGGTCCCTGCCCTCACGGTGTAGGCCTCGTTATTGAGCCGCAGTTTCTTATCTCATATAGTGATCCCAGAGCTTTGCCTCCGGTTTTCTGTTTTTCAAGCTTGCATTATCCTTCCGTTTTGGGTGTAGGTAGGGTCCATTCTGAGTATCCAACCACATAGTCCTTTCTTTAATTAGGTTTGTACTTCAAGCCTTATTTCCTAAACGGGGATCTCCTATTTTTAATGACTTTTTATATCAGATTTTCCCTTTTCTGGTAATGTGTAACTAATGTGGCTATGTTACTCAGCCTTACTGTATCTGTTCATCCATAAACCGGTATTTCTTCCAAAGATACTTTCCATTCGTAGTCCTAACATAGTTTTTGTCTCTCGTTCAACTTGAACCAGTAACCTTGCGAATGTGACCTTGGTGTGCTAACCACTTATGCAATTAACCCTAAGATCTATTTGATGTATTTTTAAATGCTGAACATGTTTACTTATTGCATAAAGTTAAAATTAATTAATAAAAATTTGTGAATCATAAGATTTAATAAAATTCTATAAAATCTTATGATTCACAAAATTTTACTAATTAATTCTAACTTTATGCACTAAGTAAACTTGTTCAGCACCAAAAAATATATAGAAACATATTATTTTTGGACTAGTTTGCAGACTTTAAACTAAATCTGAACCAAACTAGGTCCGGTCTTTATATATTATTTGCTTGAATTTGATTAGCTAATTTAGTAATTTAGTATCAGGTGGGGAAGGGGTACATTCTTAAGAGGTAAAAATTACCCGATAAATGTCTATATCCTAAATAGTATTACTAAAATGCAGTAATATATAAACTTAATTTTGTTTATTAATAAACTAGCATTTTTTTAATTTAAGCAGCCACGCTAATACTTTATTAAGCTACTTGTATTTACTAATGCACCTACATAGTACTATTACGGGATAAATTATATCCTTTAATATGATAATACGAAAATATGTAATTTTAGGTATAAGGTAATTCGCCAAAGGCATGACGTTGGTGATTTGATAAGTTATTTTATTAAATAGATTTATTCAATGTATTAGATTAGAATATTATAATTCCGTAGGATAGATATCTTTTACAAAAAGGAAATTTTAGAGTTTTTATAACTAAAAACTAAACAAATGAACTAGAGAGGTTTAGAAATAGATCAAATCTTTCATTAGGAAACTATCAAGGAAAGATCACAATAACTAAGGAGCTTACGATGATAAGTATTACATGATTATAATAATGATAGCTAAGTTTAACAATATTATTGTTAATTACTTCTAATCTATTTTTAATCCTTGATTTCTTCTTTTTAGATTTCTTTAATTTCGATTCTCAATTATAGGTTTTACTGCGCCTAATTCTGAAGATCACGTTTAGCCCGTGATAGTACTACCTAATAACATAAGTTTAGCATCATCCGGCTATCCCAGTCGGTACCTAAGTACTCAGATACCTAAATGTGACCTGCCGCACTACTTTGACACCAAATTGGTATTCCAAATTGGCATTGAAATAGATAGTTCATCTAGCTACTTAAAGCCGAAATAAAATGTCTTCTTCTTTTTACGACAAGCAAGTAATTACCTTCCCATCTTCTTTCTTCCTTTAAGGTTCAAGAAAGCTTGCCAACGTTCCTAACTTTCTTTTGATCTTCCTTATCTAGCCTCTAGAACAAAAAATATTATATCCAGACCCATACAAACAACAAATATTTTTGAAAACAAAAGGAAATATAAAAAGGGGTACTATTACAAAACCTACACGAAATCCAAAATAAACAAATATAAAACGAGAATAGACAAAAAAGACAAAAGAAAAAAATAAATGTTCACAAGAACTAGTTTAAAAATTATATAGACTGTATAAAGCATTTAGCTTTACCAAAGTACTATTTATATATAGTGAAAAAATGATAGAAAGATAACTAAAACTACGCCAGTGTCAGGATACGTTACTTCTTTGCTCAATAGTACCAAAGTCATAACTGGGAGTACTTCTCTATCAAGTCTGTCAAAAGACGTCCCAGGTCTCTATTTTCTGCAGTGTTTTAGTTCCTTAATAGAGAGCCTCTTGTTCCAGTGTGCTTTTAGTAGAGCCAATTTTCTATTTTATATATTAAATATACAGTTCTTGTAGGTCAGCTATCTTGAAAATTTTGGTACAAGGGATTGTCAGAAAGAGTTGTTTTTCTCTGTTAATGTCGCATAAACTAGCATTTTTTAAATAAATTATTTACTATAACAAATTACGCATATTATTAAAGTTTTATAATTTTTAAAAAATATTAATAATTACTATATATAGTAATCAAAATTACTTTATTTAATGAGCGTTAGTTCATAGTGACCTGTCGCCATAGTGACCCTATAATCAGCCAATCAAAAGCGATCACATGGGTGACTTTTTTTTACTAAAAAAATTTTTTTATGTTTTTTTTTATTATTAAAAAATTTTTTTATTATTAAAAAGTTTTTTATTTATTTTCTTAATAAATTTTTACAAAAAATAAACGAAAACAACAAGAAAATAATAAATAAAGCAGAAGAAATCAGTGCGAAAACAGGGTGAAAACGGCAAGAAAAAATAAATAAAGCGAAAGAAAATAGATGAAACAGCAAGAAACAACAACGAATAAGCTAGTAAAAACGGAACAAAATAACGAACAAATGTACTTTATAAAGAACCCATGAAGAACTTACTAAAGAACCTACCAAAATCAACAAAGAATTTACTAGAAGCACAATGAACTTACGTAAGAACCACAAAGAATTCACCATTCCACTGAAAAAGACCAAGTTACTAAAGAACCACCAAAAATAGCAAAAAACTTACTAAAGAACCCAAGACGAACTTACCACTAAAAATTGACAAAGAATTTACTAAAAGCTATGATGAATCTACAAAAATTGACAAAAGAACCCATGATGAACTTACTGAAGAGCTTGCT
The DNA here is from genome assembly GCA_003550325.1 of Gigaspora rosea. Taxonomy (NCBI): domain Eukaryota; kingdom Fungi; phylum Glomeromycota; class Glomeromycetes; order Diversisporales; family Gigasporaceae; genus Gigaspora; species Gigaspora rosea. The sequence goes on along the minus strand of QKWP01000917.1, from coordinate 124,492 downwards.
AAAAATACCATAAAACAGTAACCAACTTGCGGAAAGACCCCGCCAATAGGGTTCCGCAATTTGATTTGATTTTCAAATATTTGAATCAAATATTTGATCAAATTCAAATTCAAATTTGACTATATTTGATTTGATCAAATTCAAATCTGGCCAAATTTGATTTGATTTGATAAATATTTGATTTGATTTGAAAATTACTATTAAAAATTCAAATTCAAATCAAATTCAAATTCAAATATTTGAATCAAATCAAATTCAAATTAGGGTCAAATATTTGAATCAAATCAAATTCAAATTAGGGTCAATTTGATTTGATCAAATTCAAATTGACCAATATTTGATTTGATTTGAATTTGAGGAACCCTACTCGCCAAAAACGACAAATTTGCTAAAGAACCCACCAAAAAAAATGATGAGCAGAATTTACTGGAAGATCTACAGAAACGCAAGAAATCTAAAAAATAAATACACAAAGATATACCAAAATACAAAGAACTTAAAAAAACCTACTAAACTGCTAAAAAACCAACCAAAAAACGGCAAACAACTTGCTAAAAGAACCTGCCAAAAATAACAAACTTGCTAAAGAATGTACCAAAAAATAGCAAGCAGAACTTACTGGAAAATCTACTGAAATGTGAAGAATTTAGGAAACAAAATGAAATACACGAAGTCATACCAAATTTGAAAAACAAAGAAAAAAAAACCTACCAAACTACCAAAATAACAAGGAATCTACAACCCAAACGCAACTTCAAGACTTCAATAACAGCTTCAGGACCTTAAAGATAGTTCCAATTACGGCTTCAACTATAGCTCCAACTACGGCTCCAACAACAGTTCCAGCGATGACTTTAAAAAAATATATTAATATTAGTAAAAAAAAAATAAAAAAAATCTTATTTTATTTATATGATAGCCATGATTGGCTAATCATATAGGGTCATATGGCGACGGGTCACCATGAATAATTTTCCTTATTTAATAATTTGTTAATTTTATTTTAATAATTTAACTTTAATATTTAATAATAATATTTCAGATAATATAAAATGTGCCTATAGTGTTTACACTAAAGGTATATTAGATTTGCAAATTTTTATAACAAAAACAAAAAATAAATTTTTATAAACCAAAAAATAAATTTTTATTACCTTAGAATTAGATTAAGACTGGGATTTTATTGAAATATTAGTATATACAAAATTTAGCAAGAAATTGTTTTTATTAGAGCCTAAAGGTGGTTTTATAAGCAACCTTTTAAGATATGAATGTTTTTTTAAAAAATAAACAAAAAACCAAAATTTTATGTTACACCTAATCTTAAATTTTGATTGGTTATTCTAATGGTTTTGTATAATATAGTGTATAACACCATAAGTGAATTTTAGTAAACCTATAATATTTTATTCAAAATTTATTAAAAATTTCTAAAAAGTTAGTATTATATATAATTTGTTGTACTAAACAAATTTTATTTAATAAATGTAACAGATTATAATGAAATCCAGATTAAAATGAAATGATAGTACATTTTTTAGGGTTAGAAGTTTAGGGTTAGGGTTAGTTTTAAAAAAAATTATAATAAACAAGTATTAATAGATTTTAGAAGGCTAGTAGGTTAAGTATAGAATGTAAATTTCATTTTAAATTATAATCTGTGACAATAATTATATTTAATTTGCTTAATAAAATTTTTTTTCTTAAAATCTAGCACTCTTTTTTGTAACCTTCTATATTGAGCCACCTTCACTATACCTATCTCAGATAAGTATCTGACTTGACTTTTGCTATCCAAATGACCTCCCAGGTCCTTCTTCCTGCAGTATTTTAGTTCTTATTAATAGAGCTCTGGCCGCTCAGAAAGTTACTATAATGAAGGCTTTATCTGACTTGCCTTTCACCGCCCAAATATGGGTTTGCACTATATTATTTATACTTCATGCAGAAACAACCAATCTTCCTTAGTCCTAGCCCTGTGGATATATAACGTTATACAGGGATGCTGCCACAAGTTTATGAAGTATTTGTGGTCTCTCATTATGTTTTGTGACCTCAGTTATTTTCAAATCATGTTCTAACTATCAAATTCAAATTATCGCCAAACAGAATTAAAACAGCAACCTTCGAATGGAAACCTGGGAGCATAACTGCTATGCTATTGATCCGCAGGTCTTAATAAAAAATTATTTTTAATATATAGCAATTTTAGTAAGAGTAAATATATTTGTCACCAGCTATGATAGTTACAGAAATGTGATCGAACAATTAGATCAAAGAATCATGTTTAATATAAAAATGCAAAAACCAATTTCATTTTTTCCGAAGTGAGCCAAAAGCCCAACGGCCGAGGCTTGTCAGGGTTTTTTTAACAATTTGACCTTACGAAATCCCTCGGGTTCTCACTTAGATATTTTGTATATCATTTATGAACCTACTTTTTTTATACAAAAAAAAATTCTTTTGCAAAATTTTACTATATACTAAGCTTTACCTAAACCCTATCTATGGCTCTAACCCCAACCCTAATAACGCTTTGTTTTTATTTTGATCATAATGTTATACAATCTAATTGGTCCAGTAACTGTTACCACTAGTGACAAACACATTTTTCTTTTAGTAATTAATTTTTAAAAATACTATTTTTAGTTTGGTATAACATTGTACAATATTATATAATCTTAATTATTTCAAAAAATACTGCATAGAATTTTGTAATTTTTTTATATAAAAAATATAGATTTAATTAATGAATTATAATTAAAACCACTCATGGTGATAATTACTACTCATTATACAGATCTGATATAAAAGATCTGTATTTGCTTTTTTTTTTTTGTTTCTTTTTGTTTTAATATTTATTTTTTTTAATACTATAGTATGGTCTAGTGCAAAAAGGTTCGTACTTCAAAAATGTACTTAATTTTGTACTTAATTGGCTTCATAAATTTTTGATTCAATATTTCTAATTTTTTTATATAAGATAAAGTAGGTTATAATTTATCTTTTTACAGTCAGACCTCTCTAAATGCATAGTAAGGGACCAATAAAAAACTATGTATTTAAAGAGGTATTGCATTTAGAGAAGTAAAAATCTATAAGTAACATATGAATTGGGACCAAGTCAAACTATGCATTTAGGAAAGTTATGCATTTAGAGAGGTTGCATTTAGGGAGGTCTGACTGTATATAGTTTTTATTATTATAATTTAATTTTATTTTAACAATTTATTATATACAATTTTTTGAATTGAATAAAAAAAAAAATCTATTTTAACTATTTTCGCAAAAAGTATGAGGTTTTATAAGTTTGTGTTATGCAAATGCATTAGTGTGCATATAATGAACACATGGTTAAAATTTGGGCAAAATTGGATCACTAGTTGTTAAGAAATTAGTTAATAAAGTCAAGCAATTCTATTTTTTTACTATATAAAATGTATAAAAATTACTATTAAATTTATATAGTAAATTTTACAATTAATATAAAAAATTTTTTAAAAAAAGTTAGTATAAATAAAATTTTTATTTTAACAAGAAAGTTATCAAAATAATTATATTTTAATTAATTCGCATACTAACTACTTTTAATAATATAAAAATATTAAAAATTATTTTATAAAAAAAAAGTTTACTAATAACTATCTGAGGTACAAATCTTTTTGCACTGGACTATAATATATTATTATTCCATGTTTTATTATGATCGCATAACTGAGATTTACGTGTTATTAATCATAATTTTTATTAGAAAGTTGTTTTCTCTTATTTGTTATTTCTACAGAGTGATAACAAATAAAGCTAGGGTGATAACAGGTATTTGTTATTTCCCTAAAAAGTTAAAAATATAAAGGGAGATGAAGAAAATGATAAAAATATTTAATAACACGAGTTCCTGTCAAGTCATCTTATAAAATATTGAATATTCATTTATTCACTGTGCCAGAGAAATAATTAAAATATTCTCCCTAGTAGCACACTTATGGGTGCAAAATACTTCATATGCCACTAGGAAAATATTTTATTATTCCCACTGTCTCAGAGAATAAATAGTATATATTTTTAATATTTATTTTTTTAATACTGTAGTAATGTATTAATATTTATTTTGTTTTTTTTAGTATTATCTATTTTGTTGTTAGTGTCTGTGCTTTTTTTTTTATCATTAGCTAGTATTTTTTCTTTGTCATTAGTATCATCCAATTTGGTGTTTCTCTTTAGCGTTAGTTAGCATTTTTTCATTATGGTTTCGTCCATTTCAGTAGTTCTTTCTTGGCACTTGAGTTGTATTTAATTTTTGTTATGAGTGATGCCCAATTTGGTAGATCTTCCTTTCATGTTAGTTATGTTTTTTTCTTTGCTGAACAGTACTTTCTTGTCTCAGATAATGTTTATTCTTTCATTATTAGTAAGTCCTATTTGGTGGTCTTCTTTTGACATTAGTCAGTATTTTTTTCCTGTTGCTAAGGATACTTGTCAGATGACTTTGGTTTGACAAAATAGCTCACCAAGACCATGCGATAATTGGCTTTGAATGCATATAAAGTATTTCTTTTTTTTTGTTATTACTGTTTTCAGAGTTTGTACATGTGCTAAATAACTCTTTTTTCAGAGTTTCTCTTATTGAGCAGTTTTGATTTGAGATTTGGATTCAAAATAACTCATTAGAACCATGTAGCAATTGGCTTTGTGTATATAAAGATAAGTATATATATTGTTATTTTGTAATTTTACTGTTGTATTTGTGCATGTACTAACTGATTCTTCTTTTCAAGTAATAATTATCATTTAGAATTAATGGTTATCACATGTTGTTCTTTTGGTACTGTTATTGAAATGCCTTATTGTTTGTTATGCTATATTTGGCATTTAATTTATTGTTTTTTGATTCACTATACGTTGAAACTTTTTTTGAGATCATGTAAGATTTTGTTAAGTTAGAGTTAGAGTTAGGATTACAATTAGAAGTAGGTTGCTCTAGGCTTTTAGAAAAAAGAAGCGAGTGTTTCCAAGTTCATGGGTTAATGACTATGTTAAAAAAATTTAATTTGTGTATATAGCTGAATTGTTGCTATATAAAAGATAAGTAAATGATTACTTAATAATGGGTAATCACTTGTAACTATAAATTAATCAATAAATTAAATGGTATAATTTTTTTATTGGTTTGTTAAATCATGTGACAATAGTGATTAAATAATATTTTGGTTATACAAAAGGTAGTGATAGTCACCACTAATTATATTTAGAAATATTTTATTTTATATATTTAAATAAAGAACATATTTTTCAAACTTAGTTTCTTAAAAAAAATTTAATAAAGAACATTTTAAATTTTGTAAATGTTCTCAGATTAAAAGTAATATTCTCATAAGAACATAAAAATATAAGGTTCCAATACTTGTCTAGACCAAACTCAACCTCTAAATTTTATTATTTCAAACTTTATACTAAACTCAATCTTAATTATAAGTTTGGTCTAGGTTGGTCCAAAGTTTGCAAGCTGGTTTGAATTTGAATACACATATATGTATTTTTGGATACTGAACAAGTTTATTAGCATGAGAAGTATAAATTGATAAGTAAAATTTAGTGAATCATAGCAATTTGTAAAAATCTTATTTTATATAAAATTTTACTAATTGATCATAATTTTTTGCACTAAGTAAATTTGTTTAACACCAAAAAATACATTAATCAGCATATTTTATTTTATTTGTTTTTTAAATTTGAAGAATGGATATTTAATTTTAAAAATTTTTATTAAAAATTCAAAATTAAATATCTTTAATGCAAATTTAATATATATTGTACCCCAAATCTAAATTTGCCCCAATTGTCAATTGGGACAGCCCAGATGTCAATTTTATAGCCAAAAATAAAAATTGGCCTAAACTGATCTCTAACTTTACTTTAATTTTACCCTAACTCTAATTTTAATTTGGCCCGATTGTCATCTGAGAAGATTGACATCTGGGGCACAACATATATATATTATCAAGATTGTTAAAAACACACCACTGGTGTTCAACACCAGTATGAAGATCAATATCAAAAAAATAAACAAAAAAAAATAAACAAAAGTTAAATCTAATAAATGTTAAGTTAAAGTTAATAGGTAGGGTTAGGGTGAGGTATAGTATATAGTAAAATTTCACAAGGGTGTTTTTTTTTAAAAAAAAGGTAGTTTCATAGATAAAATTTTGAGTTAGAAGGTATTTTTTAAAAAAATACCAAAACAATGTTACATCTGATCTTTACATTACACTGTATTTAAAAATTTTGATTGCTAAAAATCATTGTGGTATTGAACACCAGTGGTGCATTTTAGTAATCTCATATATCATTATAATGTATTTTTCATACTAAACAAGTTTACTTAGAGCCAAAAGTTAAATTAAATTAGTAAAATTTAGAGAATCATAAAAATGTATATAATTTTATTGATACAAATTTTAAGAAAAATAAAATACTGTTAATATATTTTTTGATGCAAAACAAGTTTACTTAAAGCAAAAAGTTAGTTTAAATTAGTAAAATTTAGAGAATCATAAAAATTTATATAATTTTTTTAATAAAATTATATTAATTTCCATAATTCTCTAAATTTTACTAATTGAAACTAACTTTTTTCTCTAAATAAACTTGTTTAGCATCAAAAATATATAATATTAGTTTATTTTATTTTATTTTTCTTAAAATTTGTATTAAAGATACTTAATTTTGAATTTTGATAAAATTTCTAAAATTAAGTATTCTTTCTTTAAATTTTAATAAAATATGTTAATTTGATATTTTTTGGTGCTGAACAAGTTTACTTAATGCATAAAGTTATAATCAATTAGTAAAATTTAGAGAATCATAGAAATTTGTATAATTTTATTAATAAAATTATACAAATTTCTATGATTTTCTAATTTTACTAATTGATTCTAACTTTGTGATTTAGGTAAACATGCATATATATTATTAACCTTGAACTAAACCTAAACTGAACTTATTTTAAGTTCAGGTTTAGTTTGTTTAATAATTTTAAGTTCAGGTTCAGAAGTGGTTCAGATTCAAAAATTTTTCAAGTTTAGGCTTAGATTCAGATTTATTGAATCTGAACCTGAACTTTTATTAAACTGAACTAAACTTTAAAATCCTAGTCCTAAGTTTCAAGATGGGCACTTCAAAATTAAAAAGAATTTTTTGAGAATAAATAAGTATATTAATTTTATTATAAAAAAAATAGGTATAATTAAAAAAAATAATTGTTGTAGCTAATACTAAAATTTGGGATCTTAATTTGAAATTATAAGTTCTGCTATAATTCATAAATATTCTTTAAATATCAAATATACTTCCAAACCTTACCCTAATCCTATAAGACAAAAATGAACAAATCAATACAAAAAAATTTTAAAATTTTATATCAAAGTAAGTTAAAATTTCAGTACAGCCATTTTTAGCATCAGCTGTGACAATAATTACTAAAGCTAGTACTTCTACTTTTATTTTGAAAGTTGAAACTCAAATAAATTAGTTTTATTCAAATAAATTTCAGCTGCTTATATACAATATTTTATATACAATATAAATTAAAAAACTCTAACTAACTATTCTAGCTATACTAGTTTTTTGCTATAATTTTTGTTTTTTTTTACTATATTTCTTTTGAATTTTTATTTTTTACTCTTTTAGATAATTCAAATTTATCTGATTACTAGAAATTTTATAATATTAAAAATTTATATAGCTGATCATTATACCATGTTTTTGAGTAGATCAGTTTCTTTTTTACAATATACAAATTTAGTAAAACTGCATTTCACAAACTTGAAATCACTGTATAAAAATGTTAAAATAAAAAGTTAATTCATTAGATAATTAATTAATGAAAAAATGTGCTTGTCACCGGTAGTGACAGTAACCAGATTAGGGTTAGGGTTAGATTTAGAGTTAGAAGAAGGTTTATTATATAATAAAACACCTTAAGAAGCATTTTTAGCTAGAAAAAAATATAGGTTTCATAGGCACAATTTGAAGTTATTGTGATTTGTAATTTTTTGAAATTTTTTGTCATACCTAATCTAGCAATTTGATTGGCTCGGAACTGTAACCACGGTTACAAATAGATTCGCCCTTAATTAATATTTATATTAAAAAGAATACACTAAATAATTAAATTATGTCTCATTAAATTTTAATTAATTTTTTTATTAGTTATCTAAATTTGTTTTTAATAATATATACAACAGAATTAATTAAATGCTCTTAAAAAATTCTTTGTGTATGTTATTAATAAATAAATATATAATTTTTTTTGTTTCTATGAATCTTTATAGAATTGGAATTTCTGAATTTATATAATATCAAGTATACAAATATAGTTATATCAAAATCTAGCTATGTAATTTTTTTTAATCTAGAAGCTATATAAGATATAATAATAACAAGTTATATAGAAAAATTGATATATAAACTTATTATATATAATCAGTTGTTTCTAGAGATGTGATCCGGTATAGTTTTGAACCAATAAATCACAGCCCATCATAGGACCAGTTTGAACTAAAAAAATTGGTCTGTTTTAAGTCTTAAGATCAGTCCAGTCTGGACTAACAAAGTTTTAAGACTAGAGACCAGGGATGGTAAATAACCTGGTCATTTGCCAATTTTTCAAATGACCTCAAATGACCTCAAGATGACCGCTCATTTGAGGTCATTCAAATTTTGGGTCATTTGGAAATGACTCGTGACCAAATGACTATGGTCATCCGGGGTCATTTGGTCATTAGGTCATTTTGCATAGAGTTGACATCCTACCGATCACGAATACATATGTTCTCATCATTTCTCAATTCACGTCGATTATTAATTAACATGCCATTTGTAAATTCGATAATGATTTATATTATTTACAATCGGTAAATAATTATTCACGAACTTTTTTTTATTTTTTTTAAAAAAAGTAAATACATTATTTTTTTTGTCTAGCGTTTTTTTTTTTAATCACTTCATACCTGATCTTATGATTCGAATAGAATGTCGTTTTACAACCGGTTTGGAAATAACCTAGTCATTTAGCCAAAATAACAATGGCAATCATTCATCAAATTATTCAGTTAATTTTTATTAGATAGCATATAACAACATTTTATTTTACGAATAATAAGCAATTTAATTGGCTAAAAGTATTAGATAATCGATTAACCAGAGTTAAATGACACTTCTTAAGTCATTTGGGCCGTGAAATGACCAATGACTGGTCATTTGTCATTTGAGTCATTTGGGTCATTTAAAGTCATTTACCATCCCTGCTAGAGACTATAATAAACCAGACCAGATCTGGGACCAAAATAGACCAGACTGAACCAGACCAGGCTATAACATCCTTAGTTGTTTCTAACAAAAATCTGTTTTTAAGAAAAATTTTTATAAAAATTCCATTATAATCACAATTTTTTATTTTAAGCATCAAAGATCAATAGAATTTTATTGATAAAAAGCAAAATTTTTGTTTGTAAAAAAAAAGTCTAACTCTATTATAAATAAACACATTCTCATAATATAAAATGCATGTAAAAAATCTGAATTACATAAAGATTTTTTTTTTATTCAATACTCCAAATTGGAAATTACTATAAATTGGAATTTCTATTGAAAAGGATGCAAATAAGGCATTTATATATTATCATAAGAGTGCAGAAATGAGAAATGCTGCTAGAATAAATAATCTTGAATATTCTATTAAGGTTTTGAAGTGTTAGTAGAAGTCGGAGTCTGAGTAGGAGTCTCCTTAGTCCAAGTCGGAGTCCAAGTCGGAGTCTTAATAGTGCTAGCAGCCTTGGATTGACAAAATCCTTCTTGACCACATTCTAAGCCAGCCTTGCATGCTGCAGTTGATGGACACGGATCTCCTATCTCTCGTTCATCAGAAATTTGGCATTTACCAGTATCTTCACCCTTAATACGACAAATACCAGTAGCACAGAATGCATCATCACCTACACCACTACAAGGTTGCCCTTGGACAATAGGATCCTGTCTTTTCTTAAGACCAATGCTGACCGCATTGGTGAGGACGAAAGAGCATCACGAAAAGCATGATAGAGAGAAACTTTTTTGTCTGGAATTTGGACATTTTTGTTCAATTATACTATAAAGTTTTTTAATGATAAAATGAAAAGTGTTCTTGTTTATTTACGAATTATTGATATTGATGAGCGTATAAAATATATGAGAGTGAGTTGATTATTGCCGTATTTTTATATCTTCCAAAAATCGCGATATCTAAATTCAAAGTTTACCATATCTGGCAACGAGAAATAAGATCAACCTCTGAAAATTAATCATACTTCGGATATTTGAATATCTCAACATGAAACAGATGGCTCATGCATTTATTTACCCGACTACCAATCACTTACACGATAGATTATTTTACCGAGAGATTTCACTGACAATTCACCGACAATTAAACTTTAAATAATAGTGAGTTTCAGAAGGTTTTAGGTCAAAATCCCAATAATAAGAATCCTGACAGGGTCAAAATCCGATAATAAGATTCTCGATAGGGTTAAAATCTGTACGCATATTGCAGATCAACCACTCGAACTACAGTTACACCGGTGCAGTAGGGTTGTTAATAAACCACTCCAGTTTGAAACTGGAGTGGTTTATATACGGAGCAGTATGGTACTGATTTTAAAATGGGTATTTTATACCCCCTGATCTGGTCATACATATTATCGTATTATCTCATAAATCCATGTTACTCAAACTATAGCTAAGTGTAGATAACTAAAACTATACAGATTATTTAGCATAGCCAAACAACTATTCAAACTACGCAAATTATATAGTCAATCCATAAAGATACGGATTTGGAAATTTAATTACAAATTAATTACAACATACATAAAGCTTATACGTATGGACGGATTTTTTTGACTTTGTGATTAGTAATAATGATATCCTGATCCGTTGTGATTAGTGGAAACTTCGTTTCCGCCCATTCGCATACGGATCAGGGTATTATGAATTAATCCTTCCGTGATCTTGATATAGTGATCGGGGATTATCAAAGTTAATGATAATGTTTCATAAGATTTAATCTAGTCATTTATGTAATATTGCATGATCTCTGGCAAAACTGAAAAAAAATCCCGGATTATTTTTTAATTTTTGAAGGCTATAAAACGCTTAAGCCGAAATTTTATGATAAATACACTTTCACATTTGTATCTCACGTGCCTGCTGCCAGTAGCAAGTTTTCAAAGTCAGATGAATCGGGCCTAGGCCCGGCCCGGCCTGATGTTACGGTCCTACAAGGACCGTGGTCCGGACCGGTCTTTTGAACCGGTTAATTGGTCTAAAGGACCGGGCCTGGACCGGACCTTATATAGCATTTACAAATCTTAATATTCAAGTTACACGTATTTGTATACAAATGATACAATTCAATACTGACGACGCAAGTAGAAGGTTGAAAAATACTTTCGAAATAATAAAATGAAATAGGAGTTATCCGAAGATAAATAATTTGATTTTTTCTTTTATTAGCAAAAATCATCTAACTAAATTGAAAAAGCAAAATTAAATCACTTAACGATCTAATCATAGAAACGATTCACATGTTAATCGCTAAGTCGCTTAAACGATCTAATCGTAGAAATAATTCATGCATTAATCGCTAAGTCGCTTAACGATTTAATCATAGAAATGATTAATGCATCAACCGTTAAGTGACTTAACGATCTAATCATAGAAACGATTCATGCGTCAATCGTTAAATCACTTAATGATCTAATCATAGAAACGATTCATGCATACAAGATCAAAATTTCGAACGTAATTTTAAATTTTTTTGAAATTCTAAATTTAAATAGACCGGTCCAAAAATCGATCCTAGACCAGTCCTGGACTGGGGCTTTTTAATGGACCGGTCTATAGACCATAGTCCGGTCCGCGGTCCGTTACCCGGACCGGTCTTTTGACCCGGGACCGGACTGGACCGTACCGTAGCATCCCTACCTGATTCAGGGGATCGCTAAAGCCTTGTACCCACGTGACTTTTGAAATTTTAGTTATAATTAGGGTTAGGGTTAGTTTACCGTTAGGAGAGGGTATAAATATAGGTAAAATTGCCTTCTCTACATTTTTATTAATGCACCAAAACGGGTTTAGACTATCGTTTTTATATTTTTGCGGTTTTTTTTTTGATTTTTGACTTCTCCGTGTAAACAAAATTTCATGATTCTGATTGGCTGATCTACATATAAAAAGTCACGTGGGTACAAGGCTTTAGCGGACCCCCTGATTCATCTGACTTTGAAGACAACTCATACAGGGTCCTCAAAATTTCGGGTCGGAATACTTCGGATTGCATCGGAATTAGGGATGGGTTCGGTCGGTCACAGTCAGTCATCGATCAGTCATTATCAGTTAATCGCTCACAGCCGGTTAACCGCGATCGGTCATACGGTTAAATAGCCGGTTATAGCCGATAAATTATTTACCCAATTATTCAACCAAATATCTAAATAAGTGACAAGTAGGGATGGAACACTGCACAGGCTGAAAGAGAAACAAAACGCATCATATGATCAATAAAACCATCGTTCATAATTCTGGTTAAACTTGCAGATCATTTGACCACATTTAAAGTTTTGTTGGCAATTAAGGCCAGACCTTAATTCTTTGTTTAACATGACCCCCTCCCCCCCCTATTTTTTAAAATTTATATAAGTCCAATACGCATTAATAGTAATCAATAGTATTTGCCCCCTCTCAATTTTTTAAATTTTATATAACTAATATATGTAAAATTAACCAATAAAATTGCAGTATTATTATTTTTGTGTTTTTTTTCAATGCCCCACCCCCCTCTTCCAGTTATTTTATGTTATGAATCAATTTGGTCTGGCCTAATTAACTGGTGGCGCAGCCACAATTAGTCAATGCAATTTTACGTAATAGATTACATATCATATATTCGCCATTAAAATTATTAATTACTTATTCGCACCAAATTTACGTGTTTAAAAAGTTAGGAGAATTAATAGACGATATTATGATCAAAATCTTGCAAGGAATTTTTTGTTAGTACTATACGAAATGTTGATTTTTTAGGCGATTGTTTTTTTAATTTTTAGACGATATTATATAACAAAATCTTGCAAGGAATTTTTTGTTAGTACGAAAAGGTGATTTCTAATACGACTTTCTAAGTAAATGTATTCCTTGCAAAATTTTGTTTATAGGTGGCTTATATATCATATGTATACGTACTGTACGAACTGTACGCTAAAAAAATTAAGATATCATATAAATGGCACATCACTACTCATGATTAATAGTAACTTGGAAATTACATGTAATCTTTGATCTTTCGGTGTTTAACAAAATCGGGTTACACCAGGCAGCGCTCTACGCAGTATAGTGAAAGGAAATTGAATTTAATTGTCAATAATTGGGATTTCAAATACTTAATTGGATATTTTTATAAAACAACGTTATGTTATTAGCTCATGTATTATTAGTTGGGCCTTATTTATTTTTTTAAAGTACTTTGTTTTGGTCTCTACAATAAATAAGTTTCAACCTTTTTATATATTCAATATTAAATTTAAAATATAATTATAGATTGGTGCCGAAAGTAGTTATGTCAAAATAATAAAATCATTAATAAAAATCATTAATAAAAATATGTAATAATTTGCCAAAATACAATTTTGACATGACATAATAGTTTTGGCACCAATCTATAAATATAATATTAAAAAAATCTTTCAGAAGAATGATAAGTATACAAAACATGGATTCTTTCACTGCAGTAATTAGTATACATGTCGGCCCATTATCAAATAAACTTGTTAAAATTGCAGATTAATTTGACCGGATTTAAAATTCCTTTCTGGTCAAAGGAACTGCAAATTTGACCAGAATTATAAACGATGGTTCTATTTATATGATGCAGAATTCAACAATAATTATTATTATTTATTAGGCAGAAAATTAAAAATCCTTTAACATTAAAAAAAAAAAAATAAAAATAAAAATCTGGTATCGGTCATAATTTTGACCGGTCCTCTGACCGGTCAATATCGACCGGTCATGCCCTAATTGTCATATTGCTTTGGCATCCCGAAAATGAAATGTTAACAGGTGGACCACAGTGACTAGATGATGGTACGTATTAGCATAGAATTTCGAATTTATATAACTTTAGTTTTTAAGGGTATAATAACATTATAGCACAAAAAAAAAAAAAAATAATAAAAAAATTAATGTTGTTTACGTCATAATTAAAACTCAGAACCAATAACGAAGCTTGTTTAATAATAACAAATTTACCATTACCATACACAATTTTATCGTCATTGTGCTTCAGAGTTTTAATCATGACGTATGCTATATTTTTTTTTTGTGGAGCCGTTGTAGTTTTAGAAATTGTATTTATTTTTATTATTTTTTTTTGTCGTTAATTTTGATCTGTGCTCTTATTAATTTTTTGTGCTAACGTCTTCGAGAATATTTTATTAAAATAGAAAAATAAAAGCGATAAAAATGATAAAGGGTTATCTCTATCAATGTCTAAAATTCGAATGTACAGATCGAATAAATTGCATAATTTTAGAAATTAAACAATTAAATTCACACCGGTCTTTATAAACCCTTTTTAAATTGTTTAACACATGAAAATTTTAATTTGCTGAATATATAATTATACTTATATATAGCACGGTGATCATTGATCATAAATTATACTAGTATGGGACCTCTTTGAATTATTATTATTAATAATTAATTATTATTAATAACTATTTTGGTCGAGTTATTAACTAAAAAACTATTTAATAATGTGAACGGAGTAAATCAATCAAAAACTATCTAAAGTTAATTGTTTAAATAAATTATTGATTATTTGATCTGATTCAGCCCTTTTGATCGATGACACATCGGATTTTAACTTATAATAACAAACTCCTGAAAATTATTTTAATATCAAAGATTAAATCTATTATGTTAATTTTCAGGGATTTGTTAAAGCAGCAGTGGTTTTTTTCTATTTTTAACAGCTGTCCTACTTTGTTTAGTTCGTCGAAAGTGCGTCAGGGATACGTCGAGTGTAACTTGAGCTGCATAAGGAGAGCATCTCCCTGCTTCTAGAATACAAAGTAAATTTCTGATTATATATATTTAATTGGAAATTTTACTTTGTATCTGCGAGGCAGGAAAATGCAAACTCAAGTTGAGTAGCTGTTAAAAATCGAAAAAAAAAACCATTGTTGTTTTTAAAAGTCCGATGTGTCATCGATTAGAATGGTTGAATTAGATCAATAACCAAATAATTCATTCAAAAAATCATTTGACTTCATAGAATCTTCGATTATGACATAATAGGCTTAGACTATTATCATTAGAATGTTCTAGTGGCTGTGGAAAAAAGAACATTCACAGAGAACATTCCCCAGAGTGAAAGGAGAACAAAGAAGATTCCTGTCCCTTAAGGAGAATCTGCTAAATTTTGGTTGTGGGAATAATGTGTTAGGTAAACAAAGCCTCTATCTCTTGAACCCCTGTGATAATGTAAAGTTATTAAAGAGTTGTAATTCGTTTTTGTAGAGAGAACAACTAATGTGTTATTATTAAAACTCTAATTACTCATTTTGCTAAATTATCCATCATCACGCCTTTAACAAGTTGTCTTATCGTATTATTTCTTTATTCTTATTCTATAACTTTTCGATTCACATTGTAACATTAGCATTTACAGTATTTAATAAATAAAAGTTTTAATTAAAATATATTATAAAAAAAATAATAATAATTTTTTAAAATAAACGTTTAATTTGAAACTTTATTAAGTTAAATAAGATCGTTTAATTAAATAAATTAAAAAGACTAGTTAAGATATTTTTAAAAAAATTTACATAAAATTAAATATTGTAATAATAACTACTAAAATTTATCAATTTAAACCAACTTATTAATAACAAAAATTACTAATTGATTATATATTTTATTTGCCGATTAAATACTATATAATCTTATTTTATTTTATTATTTTTTTTTTTTAGTGCATAAAAATATGTAATACAATTTAAATTAGCGGAAAGTAGGAAATACTAAAATATTATTGAAAGTAGGGATATAAATGAAACGTATACATCAGAAAAGTCCCGTAGATAATAAATGATATAATATGCAAAGCATAATAGATCTTGAACAATAAAGCACTGTCTTTTTGTTAACCAAATTGAATTCATAAATATAACGCACGAAATTGCGAACTTGATCTTATCAAAGAATAGAAGTCAAATTTATTATCACAGAAAATAATCATTTCTGATAACAAACATTTGTCTTTGATGTTAATTTTGGCAAAAAAAGAAGAAAGATTTGCATAATACTGTATCTGGAATTTCGGAAAAGTTGAAGCTTAACTAACATAAAATAAAAGCATAATTTTCGGTAATTAGCAGATA
This sequence comes from Gigaspora rosea, assembly GCA_003550325.1. Taxonomy (NCBI): domain Eukaryota; kingdom Fungi; phylum Glomeromycota; class Glomeromycetes; order Diversisporales; family Gigasporaceae; genus Gigaspora; species Gigaspora rosea. Next base: position 108,014 of record QKWP01000917.1, on the reverse strand, counting down.
AAAATTTACAAATTAATGAACATATCAGATATCTAGTGATGGGACCTCTTGAATTATTAATCACTAATAATGGTTAAAAATTATTATTAACAATTATTAATGCATTACACGTGAACTGCTAACAATTGTCGAATTTTTTAAAGATTAAAAACTAGTAATAACATAACATAATAATTAATTATTAATCATTTTATTATTAATTAACTAAAAATTTGGGAAGTCCCATCACTAAACATATTTGATATTGTGAAAATTTTTAATAGAAATATTTTTATTATTACGTAACAAAAATTACTTATAAATGCTGTGCCTCAAATCAACATTTGCGCAATCATCGCGTTGACCCGATTAAGATTTAGATAGGTGCATAGTTTAGGCCGATCCGTCAATTCTGGTCAAACAATTATTTTATTGTTAACACCGACGCAAGCGTTAGCCTTAAAAGCACAAAATAAATAAGTTACTTAATTAAATTATTATAGAACTAAGTGTTTTAAAAAAAAAAATGCAATGTTTTTTAAATCTTTTAATGTATTGTTTTAAAATTAAAACAAATGCGATGCGTAATTACAAAGTAATTGCGTAATTTTTGTGAAAATGAATTATTGTATCTGAAACAAACGCCATGGTTGAAGTTTCAGCCATTATACGTCAACGTTTTAAAAACATGATTTAAAACAAAATTCATTAAAAATCGTTGTTATCTCTAAATAGACGTTATGCAGTGTCACTCTGTCAAAAATATTAATAAGCAAATACAAAAGTATACAATTAATAAATCATCCAATCATATAATACAATTTTAATATTTTTTATAAAGATTTCCTAAAAAGATTCATGAATTATTACTTGAATGCCGGCAAGGGAAAACCTCGAACTGGAAATAATACGCAAACTATTATTGTCCGAAGCGTAACATGTGCAGTACATGTAAAACTTGAAAAATGTCCGTCTGGCAGTCACGTGACTATACTGTGATTGGCTATTACTTAGTAAAAATTTATTATGCTTTGGAGGTTTTATACTAAGTAATTTTTAAATTTAAAAATTATGCTCATTTATAAAGATCCTTAAAAACTATATTTCCGGATTATAAGAACAAATTAAATAAATTTATATGTTCTTATTCTTTTAGTGTTATTATCATTACTATAAGTGGCCAACTGAATACGTTGAATTTTTGGTTTTATAATATTTCGCCTATGCGATGTATCGCAAAACACCAAAATCATCCGTTTTTTTCGTTAGGGTTAAGGTGAGGTGAGGATAGTGTGTGGGCGAAAAGTGAATTTATAGTAATTTTTAAAAGGAGTATTTTTTTGTTAGAGCACGAAGAGTGTCGATTTAACGTTACACCTTATCTTGTTGTATTTTAATTGGTCGATCAGGTGTAGCCATAAACGATATCCTTTTTTTTAAACTGTAAAAATAAAAATTTTGTATATATCAAATATCAATTTGAAAGAATAATATTTCATGTCCGATAAAAAAGTTAGATAATATGTCTATATTGCTAAAAGTTAATTGATTACTTGCTGATTATTGATGATGTGCTGATTAAAATTTGCATATTGCATTTTGAACCCATACGGAACTTTCCTTACCTATTGTCTGAATCTAAAATAAGAAATATTCATTTTTTATATAAATATTTATAATTATTAAACAATAAGAATAAAAAATTAAAAGCTAAAAGACGAAATACGATATTTTATTTATTATTCAAAAATCCCAAATTCAAAAAAAAAAAAAACAATTGCTATTTGTAAAAGATTAAATCAAAAAAGTAGGCCTAAAATTTTGCAAATATATTATTTATAACAATTAGAATATCTACTATTTGTTTAAACAAAAATTATTAATAAAGTTTTTAAGAAATTAATTTGGGATGGATTTGGGATGGATTTGGGATGGATTTGGGATGGATTTGGGATGGATTTGGGATTTGGGCGCGGACAAATCCCAAACTATAGTAATTTGGGATTTTGCCAACATGTATAATTATAGATGAAATAAAAGTCGTATATCTTTTATTGTCCAGACCACCTTTTGAAAATAACAAATTGATTCTTCTAAATGAATACGATTTCATGTTGTATCTGGTCTTTTTATAATAGCAATAATAATGAGTTTTTTTTTCGTATATTAGATCATCGTTAATTAATAATCGATTAGTAAACAAATAAATAAACAAAAACTTACCCTAGTGATATCGATTCCGAAACGACACATAAAATATATAGATAACATACGGTATATAAATATTAATATATTTCAAATGTTATAAATCATAAACATTAAGCTTACCTTAGAAATCATTAAAAATCTATACTGAGAGATCCATATGGTACCACTTTAACATATTCTTCTAAATCTTTTCTAATATCATTCCAATTTTCGAAACTGGGAGTTGATTCTCCAATCGCAAAATCGATTATATCTACATATTCCAAAGTCATTTTTCGTATACAAAATTCAATTAAAGCTTTGATTTTGTTCTTATAATTATTATTTTTATAGATAATACCAAAGAACATCATTTTTAATGGTGCATCACAATTATTAAGTAAAATATCAATATGTAAATCTGATGGATGATTATTTAAACCAAGATATTGTAATGTTGATGGTAATATTTTAGCAAAATCCATGATATATGTTTTCATTTCTTCTTCTGATTCATCAATCATCCAATCTAAGATAAGAAATTCGAGTTTTTGTAATCTTTTAATAAATTCCAAGAATTGAAAGGAAAGTTTAATACCACTAAAAGATAGATAAGCAATATTTGGACAAAATATCATTAATGTTTTTAATAATAATGATTGTGAATAAATTCCTTGCCCAAATGAATTAATCTCAAGTCGTTGTAATGATGATCCTGATTTTTCTAAAATTTGTATTAAATTATATGAATCAATCGGTTGATAACAAGATAATCTTAAAGTATTACAACAACTAGTATTAAATGTTTTAAACACTTTTTCATCTTTAGATTTTAAGATACGAATTTCTTTTAAATTTTCACAATTTCTTAAAGTTTCAAATTCTGAACTGTAAATATATCTATCAATTTCAATTTCTTTTAAAGAATTTTTTTGACTTTCTAAGGCTGAAATGATTCCAAAAAATTCCGTAGAATAATCTTTATCACCAAAAATATGAAATAATCTAAGTTGTTCTTGTGATCTAATAACTCGTATATATGCATAAGATAATCTTGGTTTATAACCATAATAAAAACTAATAGTTAAATTTCTAATTTTCGTAGAACTTTTTTCCAAGATTTTTAACCATGAAATAGCATCCTCAAAATGTGAATCATCTATTGCAGTCACGTATAATTCATAAAGTTGCGAAAGAAAGTGCATATTTCGTCCTAATAAGTAAAAGATCTCAGGTCTGATTTCAATATGCAGGTCATAAAAATTTAATTTTAATATAGATAAAGTAGAACCACCTTCAATCAATATTCTAAACAATAAATTGATTATATGACAATTTAATTCTGCTGCTGTTGTATCTTCTTGTTGATTTGGAAATTTGGGAAATAAAAGTTCAATCCATTCTTGAACAGCATGATTTAAAAAACTTAAATCAAGAATCTTTAAAAATCTTTCATATTGAAATAAAGTATTTGAAAAATCCATCATTATTCCATATTCTTTTAAAAAAAGTTTTTCATTATCATCAAGAGATGAAAAGTATGCAGATATAAACGTTGGAGTTTCATAAGTTGTAAATGGTCTTTGCCAAAGAATTGGAATTGACATCTTACACCAATATCGATTCACGAGCGTACATGAAAATAAAGAATTAATTCCAGAATAAATTTCAGAATTCAAATAATTAAGAATTCTTTCCATTAATTCGGGCATATCACCCGCAAATATTTTTGATACCATGAGAAAGATAAGTAAAGTACGTAATGTAACCTACGTACTTTTGATCAGCGATTGTTTTTTTTTACATTTGATTGTAATAGTGACACAGTTTGAATCATGTGTATAAACATCATTGGAGAAAATTCATATACGCGCAGCATTATCAGTCAGGGGTATATACAAATCATTCATTCATTACATTTCAAAGCAAGTTTGTCCCTTAAACTAGTAAACGAATTTGTCAAGGCAAATTTTTTGATCATGATTGTTTTTGATAGTATTATTACCGACAATTAGCCAATATGGTTTTTTTATTACTTTTAATAATGACTTTTTTCATTTTAATTAGCGAAAGTAACCCTACAAAGCAGGGATGGTAAATGACTTTAAATGACTCAAATGACAAATGGTCATTTCACAGCTCAAATGACTTAAGAAAGTCATTTAACGCTGGTTAATTGATTATTAACTTTTAGCCAATCATAATTGATTATTTTGTTCTCTGTAAAACGAAATTGCTAGATGCTATCAAATAAATATTATTACACGTGATAAATGGCTGATGACCAATCTTTTATTCGATAAATGAGTGGTATTTGTATTTTGGCTAAATAACTAAGTCATTTACCATACCAGTTGTAAAGTGACAATCCAATTGAATCATATCAGATATAAAGTGATTAAGAAAAAAAAAATGACGCCTGTCATTTGGAAATGACCTTTGTCATTTGGAAATGACCTTAGTCATTTGGTCACGAGTCATTTCCGAATGACCCAAAATTTGAATAACCTCAAATGAATTTTGAGGTCATTAAAAAAATTGGCAAATGACCACCATTCCTGCTACAAAGGTCACATTACTTATATCGATTGTTCATTCGGAATATCAATAAGTGTAAAAATATTTGTTTTCGTTGAGTCAAACCTACACATTACTCAAGATTTTCAAAGAAAATTTCGAATTAAATAACGACAAAATATTCTTATTTTACTAAATGAAATTCACATATCTTATTAGAGATGAAATTAATTGCAAACGAATTCCTAAAAAACAATATTTTATTTTTTTGATTCACAATGACAATGACACATGTTCGATTCAGAATTGACAAAAAATCAATAAACGATAACCAAAAATCAATAAACGATACGCAACATATATACTCTATACCGTAATTATTTGATGATTTTATTAAATTTGAAGGAAACAAAGTTAACATTTGAGTAATCTGCTAGATGAAAATAAATCTTGAAAATGTAAAAAGAAAAAACTACCTAAAAGGGATAGGTAAAATAAAGCAAAAAGAAGGTAATATAAAGGATAAAGATGCTAAAAAAAAGTTGCAAAGGGAAAAAGAAATAAAAGTTGCAAAAAAAAAAAAAAGGTTGCAAAGAAAAAAGATAACATCTTATTTATCTTTGATATTTTCTCTTTAAAGAGATATTTTCGAAATAACTTTCAACGAGAAGTTCTTGGATTTTGAGAAGGTGGAGTATAAGCCGCGTTTCCACGACCATCATTGTAATAGGTTGACCCATCACGATTTTGGTAATAATAAGAGGAGTCTTGATTTGAATAATGATAATTACCACCTTTTGCTTCAGAAGGACCGCGATTGCACCAATGGTTTCCTTCGGTGTTTGTTCCGGTGGAATATGAGTCGTACGCGCCTTTAGATGAATTATTGTTAGATCCTTGAGAAGACATTTTTTTTTGATCAAATTACTTGATTACTTTTTTTTTTTTTATTTTTTTCAAGTTTAGCTTAGCTCATGTATTTATATAATTCAATCAAAAATTAGACTATCGTAAACTATCATGAATTAATAATTCTGAAATTCATGTAACAATGGAAATTTTCGCATCATTTTCATATCAGGAAACAAAAGCTGATTTATCATTACAGTATTAGGATACTGAAACCGGTTTTCAAATTGTTAATTTTCACATACTTTTACCATATTGATAATATTTATTAAAGTTACGTAATTCTGTAGTATGATAATAAATGATAAGAACGTGTCATAAAAAGAATCCATTTAACAAGAATTGTAATTTTTTTTTCATTAAAAAAATTAATAAAAAAAATTGTACGTACGTACGTACGTACGTAAAAGGGTTAAGACAGCGCGTAAACTTTCTCAGGGAAAAGGTCAATTAGGCTGCATTATGCTTCGGTAAGAACATTAGCAATCTCATTAATAACATTAGCAATTTTGTTAATAACATTCATATAATATCGATTTTTACCAGATCCAGTGATCAATTTTTTTTTGTCATTCGATTTCCGAGATACCTCGATTCAAAATTTCGTAAATTCTTGCATAATATTCAAATTCCGATTACTGTGTATCACTTTTACGACAAAAGACAAATTTTTTTTTTTTTATTGACTATTTAACTCTTATTAGTACAAGTCGATCTCGTTATGGTGAAGTTGATCGGGCTGTGAGGTTTTCTTCACTATATCGAGTTGGTATTTATTGTCAATGATCGAAATTGCAATTTTGATGCATTCATAATAGAAATATCAAAACCGTTAGTTTCGGCATTTTCCGTCTGTAACTCCCCTGAAAAATGTGATCTGCGACAACCGGATTTTTCAAGGCTTATCGGTTACAATATGGTTAATGAGAATGACAATAATTTCTACAAAAAAAAACTTGGAATATTGAGTAATGTTATCACGAGACAGATTTTGAAAATTTTAAATCAATTTACTCAAAACTTTATTTAAATAAACTATATATCCAAAAAAATTCATTATGGCGTGAAAACTGTCCATATGGGATTTTTAACCAAGCAAGAAATTTTTTTTAGAACATACGTACATAAACTTTAATATTTACTTTATATAACAGATTATCAAAATTACACGATAACTATAGGTTAGTATAAATTTGTTTGATAATCTGTTCTAATCTGTTCTAATCTGTTCTAAATCTGTTCATCAAAATGATTACATAAAACAATACAATAAACTGACTTTTTTTTTCGAACTTCTAGAACTGTTACACGACAATGCTATTCCTATGAAACATTCACTTGTTTAACCATTTACGGATGTTAACTCCTGGTTTTCAAATGTTTCACATAATGTAAATATCGGAACCTAAAAGTCGAATTTCGTAATTGTAACGTAATACTATTATTTTTAATATAATATCAGATATTAGGTTTATTAGGTTTGTTTTTTCTTTTTAAACTAACCAATAAAAGTTTTAAAGAAGATTAACAAATTAAATTTGAATCGATATTTTTGAATGTAAGTACATACATACACGTACACTCGTACTGTACATACGTTCGTACATACGTTCGTACATACGTTCGTACATACGTACGCACATACAAATGTACTTCCGTATGTACATAATTAGTTAATACAATATTAAGGATAAAAGTTTATCATATGACTTAAGATAATATACTGATATTAATTATACAGTTATATAATAATTATTGTATAATAAAATGACAAAATTCCATCGTCATGCCGGTAGTTATGCATGATGCAATTTCGGATATTTAAGTGGTTATAAAGCATATCTACTGTATATAGATATTTGATATGAAATGTTTTATTAATAGAAAGTTTTGAAATTCATAATTTAATTTGCGGAAATGTTTGTTTTATTACGGCGGACGAAAATAGATTTCTCGGCGAACAAGTTTGTTCTAGCCAAAGAATTTTAAAAAATTCTTGGAATTTTTTTTTATGTATAATTTTAATCAAATGTTTAATATTTTTTAATTTTTTTTGTACAAAATTTAATACATATGAAGGTACAAAAATAAAAAAATTTCGTGACATATTAAACAACATGTGATAATAACCACTAGATTTTGCATCATCAAATTGCCAGTAATTTATTAATTCGGCCTCGTACGCACGTACGTACGTATTTTCTGGTCAAACAATTTAATGAAAAGAAAAAAATTAAGAAATTTTAGTACAAATCACAATTTATTTACTTAAATTTAAGCATATTGTTTCACTAAAAAAGCACGCGATTTTTAAAGAAAGTTTTACGAAAACAAAAAAATTTATTTGATTATAATCCATGCGAGTATAATCGTAAACATGGTCAATGCGAATCAATCAAAAACATGAATATTTTTGAAAAACAAGTCCTTATGAATAAACAATGTAATTTAACTTCTACCCAGTATATCGAATGTACTTTGTACGTACTTACACCTAACACACTTTAATTCATATGATTAAATTATTTTTTTATTAACAATATAAACAAAGGATTTTAGTAATATAATAATAAAATAATGGTTTAAAAAAAAAATAATACTAATTATACGTAAAAACTACTCCGCTTAATTGACCGACAATTGACCGATAATAATCATAATAATTAACCGATTTAAAAATATTTTTTCATTCAAATATTATGTATGAATTGTATGAATAAGATGAATTATTATGATGATAATACGGAATCCTATACCGACAAAAAAAAGTTATTATTCATATTAGATATAAAGGAATGTTCTAAAAATTTATCTTTTTCAATTGCTAATAGAATTAAATCTAGAATGAAATGATTTTTTTTATTATTAATATAAATTTATCAGTTATATCATTTAAAAAAAAAACTAAATCAATTTTCTTTTTTAAGGTAAAAAATAAGCCCATTTCACGGGAAGGTTGCGTCCAAAAATAAATATAGTTGACTCCGTACTTACGTATATACGTAAGTACTATCTTATCTGTTATTCGACACACACCTACTACGTAAGTACGTGTACATAAAATGCGGAGTTGCGTAGTTGCAAAGCCCTGCAAAGCCCCGACGGCTATGAATTTAAATAATAGTAGAAATTGTCTATCCAAACGTTTCTTTGACCGGTGTCTTTCAACTACCAAACAAGGACTACTGTAGAACTAAACAAGGGCTTGTAGATTTTTGTTTTATAATTTCTTCTGCCAAAATTACATCCTTAGTTTAGGGAATGAAATATCAAATATTGTTAAATTCCAATAAATGTGACAAAGGGATATACTGTATGTGTAAAATAGGGAGCTTTGTATCAAGTATTGTATGGCAGAATTGCGAAACTAACTCCGTAAATTGTTTTTATGTCAATGTGATTGGTTTTGTGTTACCATATGACTTCCAATCCAGTAATCTTGTAAATCGAAATCCCTTCTGCATAGAAACTTTAGAATGTTCACTTGAGGTTTATTGTTTATCTGTACAACATTGTACGACAAATAAAAATAGAATTTTAAGAATTGAATAATAAATACACAATAGTAGTACAATAGTACTACTATATTAAATATATATAAAAAAATAATTATAAATACGAGGAATTTCTCCCACTATTTTCCTTCATCAAATATTGAGTTTCAGAACTTGTTCGTTTAAAATCTTTTATTTTGAAAAAAATAAAATATACCACAAAAAACGTATATAATATTATAAAATATATATAATTACACATAATAAACAATGTCTCAAAACATTTTCCAATCAAACTTGTACAATGAATGCCCTTCTATATGTATTTTTCCTGATAACGCTATATGTGAAGAACCTTCAGATTTAGATGAAAATTCTTTGGATTTTTACGTACCCACTATGATAGATCGTAAAATGGAACGTCATAGACAACGTCGTGCTATATGTGAAAGAGCTGGTCGTTTACCAAAAACTAGCATTGCTGGTCTTAATCCTAACAGTTCTAGTAGCAGTAGTTCTAGCAGTTCAAGTAGTTCGAACGGTTCCAATAGTTCTAAAAGTTCTACAAGTTCAACTAGTTCTTAAAAAAACTCTGAATTGTTTTCTTATCGTTTTTTTTGATCCTGCTGTTCGCTACGGTGGAAGAAAGTAGTACAATTTAATACGTCGTTCATGAAAATACGCTAGTTGTTGCTATAACTACCCTTTAACCAATGAAATGGATAAAAAAAAAAAATACCATTTCGTCCCACGCCATGTGTGATCATGAGACGATTGTAGTTGGATTGCAGTTAGGATTGCAGTTAGGATTGCAGTTAGGATTGCAGTTAGGATTGTAGGATTATAAAGATTGTTACATTTTAATTTGTGATTTTATTCGCGTGAACATTTGGGAAAAAAACAAAAAAAATATATATATTGAAGGACTTGAAAAAAAAAAAAAAAATCATTATTTTCGTTGTAATACTTTTGCATTATAATTTTTTCACTGTTAATATTTTTAAACACTTTAATAAATGATAACAGATAAATTGATAAATAATACAATAATGGATCAAAGACTATTATTTACGTGACATTTTTTAATCGCGCGTTTACAATGCAGTATAACAAATTTTAACAATAATAATTATATATTGAAATCTGTAAATACATTAATAAAAAGTTTCTTCTAATAAAACTTTTTAATAATAAATATACAAATTTTTTATACAACAATTACTATAACTTTTGATCTAATGCTGTAATGGTTCGTTTGCAGATTTACTAATATATAAAGGCCAATCTATATCCATCTCAGGATTTTGTGATTAGGTTTTAACCATTTTTGTGTTCGTTAAAATCATTTCATCGAGACGGTCATTTTGGTGGTAAAAATCGACCAAAAAGGATCAGTGGATAAAAAGTTATTCATCATCAATGAGTATATATATATTTAATAATAATAAGCGCGAAAATTTATATTTTGTATAAGGTATGATCTCTTGTGATCTCGTGATCAAAGGAATGTTTTTTATACCATTCGATTCGTCTCGTGAGACCGCTAGATCACAAGACATACGGATTGACCACAATGTCTCTTATATATATATATATATCAGATATATTGTATATACATACATTACGTATACATAACTGATAACGATATAACGATATAACGATGTAACGATGTAACGATATAACGATATAACGATACGTCAACGCATAACGATAATTCTATATCTGATATTAGCCAGTTAACAATACAGTAATAGTAATGAAACCTAACACATGATAATGTGATTCCTTGTATGGGAACGCAATCACAAGATTTTTTATTTTGTGAAAAAGGATCTGTATTTTTGTGGTCATATTAAAAGGGAACTTCCGGACTTTTCAGCGCTAGCCAAATTTCTGTTAAAAGTAATATCACAGAATAATCTTTAGAAATTGATTAACATAACGCAATTCTACGTATACATATGTAATTTGTAATATTTGAAAGTCTATTATTATTTTGTCTTAGTCCATCCACATTTGTTTGTATATGCATGTGATAATTTACTAATTTTTATTGGTTAATTCAAATTTAAATATATAGTATAAAACTGACATAATATTTACGACAATAAAATGTAATACATAATGACCTACATCAAAAAATAACTAAAATAAACTCTGGCTTTTATTAGCCTAGGCGCCAGCATTAATGAACTTTCTTTTCCAATACTTTTTTTTTTTTAAGTCTGATCAAATGATCTCACCTTATTTAGAACTAATTTATATCATCCTACCTAGTTAACTTCATTTTTATATAGCTAATAAGTAAATGTATTACACACAAAAATACTGCCCGCGTGCATCTTGAACAAAAAAAATATATATATATATATATTTATATATATAATTTATATTATTTATATTAATAATTTATTTATTTGTGAACCCCTTAATAACCCTATTAATATATTTTCATTTAAACATATTTTCTCGAAAAAACAAATATTAATTTTATCTTAAAAATTCTAAATCTAGATCTTTTTTATTATATATAATTAGTCGATATAAAGATGGGACAGTTTGGAGGTGAAAAGAAATGTTGGTACGTAGCACAGAGTTTTATTTTTTTATTAACTTTTTTAATTTTCGTAATAATAAATAAATGCTGTAATACTGCTAAAATAGATCGGGTCACTGCCAGGTTGCTATTATTGGATAGTTTGTGCGATTGGTTAATTTTAAATAATGCTGTAATGCAATAAAATAATACGAATTTTCTAATTTCATGCACGTAAGTACGTCGTACGTAAAGTACATTCGTACATATCTGATATATTCGTGCATACGTACGTATGTGCGTGTTACCATAACACGATAAACTTTCATAATGTATGTAACCAATTTTGGGAACTTTCAAAGCAAGGTTCAATTACGCAACATACAATTCGTATTATAAAATTTGTACGTATTTCGTTCTTGGAAAGCCATTTTTCCGAAATGATTCAATTCCGTCAATGTTAGCCAGCATTAGCCTGAAGGTTGGCCGCTTAAGTCTAAATTACGTTTTCGAAAACAATTGTTGAAAATTTATTGTTCTTCCAAAAAAAGATCAGGAATAGCTTCAAACTATTTTAACTATTTTAATGAGTAATGAAAATAGTATTTTACTAAAGGTGCCCCAGACTACTGTAATATATATATATATTGAAATCTCTCAGGATTTACTTGTCTCTCACATGTGTCTGTAACCTCATTCGCGTTGTATAACCCAGATTCGATTTGATGGCTTTGAAAAACCTGTTACTAGAAATAGAGATAGGCGTTGGTGAAAGCCCATTGTCAGTAGTAGTAGGATTTTCAGTCCTGGTACCTTTAGTGAAATTCGGTACCTTCAATGAAATGCGGAACCTTTAATGAAATGCGGAACCTTTAATGAAATGCGGAACCTTTAATGAAATGCGGAACCTTTAATGAAATGCGGAACCTTTAATGAAATGCGGAACGAACCTTTATTGTGAAATGCCGTACCCTGCGGATCTGATGAATTAATGAAATGCTATATTTAATTCATCAAAATCTTTTTTGTGAAACATAAAAAAATTGTATTGAACTTGTCTCAATGTTTTTATAGTTTTCACTGTATTGAAAAAAAAAGATTAAAAAAAACATATCCAAATAAAAATGATTAAATTTGATATTAATGTTTTTTGTAAAGTCTTATAATTTCGGAGTTTTAATTTTAAAATAGATGGTTGTGCAAATAAAAATATAAACAAGATTGTTAATATTATCTACAATACAGTACTGACACAAAAAAATTATCTATTTTTCCTGCAAAAGTGCCAATTTTAAAAATTTTTTATTATATTTAATAATATTAACTAATCAAAATTTTTATAATTTTTTTTTTTTTAAAGAAAAAAATTATATTTAAGTTAGATTTTAAAAGCTTATTATTTTAGACTATTACAATTTTTTAAGATTAAAACCTTAAAAAAATTTTTTTTACAGATTTCAGTTAAAAAAAAAAACTATAAATTTGTAAAAAAAATTTTTTTATTATAATCACTTTTACTGTAAATTTTCGAATCGCATCTCCTAAAAATAACAGTTTCAAAATAATGTTTCAAAATATCGCGCACTTCATGTAACATATCAGCAAATTTATATGATCAATTTCCCCTTAAGTCTAAGATATAATGCACAGAAGCCGAATTTGCAGTAATGAAAGATTTCAGAATTAAAGCGCGCGAATCTAATTTTGACAGAAAATAGATGACGTATTCATTTTCAAATGAATGATGTATTAATTTCATTTCATTTTTTGAAATGATAATTCTTATCGTTGAAAAGTTATTTATTTCGTTAAATGGGTGCCTCCAGATTCAAATTTTGATACACAAATAAGATTTTTCAACCACCCATTTATTTCCAAAATATGCTATGTTTTTTTTTAATTCTGAAATCCCTCAATGTCACAAAAATAAACTAATTTACTTTAATAATAATATATATTTTGGCGTCTGTTATATGTAAAAATTTAAATTTTTTTATAGCTTTGAGTGAAGATATCTCAACACTCACCTAATAAATTTGATAAACTTTTTTTTTATTTGATTCTACAAATTTGTAAAATCAAAATAAAAAAAGGTTCATTAAGTTTGGTTAGATAAGTACCAAGGCTCAAAGCTTTAAAAAAATTCAAAACGCTTATTAAAAACAATAGATGCAATGCAGAAAAAGTCATATCAGCTGATTTTGTTTTGACCCTAAAAATCAATCAATCATAATTAAGGATTATCAAAAAAATTTTATGCCTAAAATTTATTACAAAGCGAATTTTCATAAAAATGACCTTTTAAACTACTTTGTGTTCCTAATTAAATATGTAAAAAAGTACAAGATTTATATATTTTATTATAGGCCAAAAGTAAGTTAAAAAGGCCATTTTTTAAAAAATTTAATCTGAATTTATTTTTAATACCAGTAGTTACAAACCAATTAAACAATGACTACCCATTATAAAATACTTGAATATGTCAACAAATAGTAAAAATACATTCTTTCTATAGTTTAGCATAACTGTTTTATTAAATGTTTTGTTTTTTATCTTGCCTAGATACTAAAAAAGTTTTTTTATTGGTTATATAAGTGCTTTATTTGTTACTTTTTTAATATTGTTTAATAGCAAAATTTTTATATAATTTTGTATCCAAAAAAGGCTCAAAAATCAAAATTAGCTAAGATACCTTAGTGCTTATCAAAACAAATTTAATGAACTTTTTTTATTTTAATTCTACAAATTTATAGAATAAAAATAAAAAAAGTTTATCAAATTTGTTAGATAGATACTAAAATATCTTTATTCAAATTTATAAAAAATAATTCAAAATATATCAAAGTAACAACTATAGCAAAACTTTAAACAAAAATATTTCTGCAAGATTTAATTAATTTAACAACTTTTTATTTTAATTCTATAGAGCTATAGTTATTATTTTGATAGATTTTAGTTTGAATTTTTTTAAAACTTTCAACTAATTAAATTTAATAAATATTTTTTTAGAATTAATAAAAAAAGTTTATTGGATCCCTAGATTAATAGCATCAGTATATAAAAATCGGGTTCGTATTATTTCACCGACAATCACTTCACTGACATAACATTTTACTGACAAATACTCACTGACAAGTCATTTTACCGACAGTTTGTTTCACCGAAGTTTATTTCACCAACAAGTGTTTTTTCAAAAAGTTCCCTAACTTTAGCCCTAATTCTACCTAATTCTACCCTGACCCTAACGACAATAACCAGAATTATTTTGTCAGTGAAATGAGCTTTGGTGAAATAAACTGTCAGTAAAATGAACGTGTCAGTGAATAATTGTCGGTGAAATGTTATGTCGGTGAAGTGATTGTCGATTAATTGATTGCCACCCATAAAAATCTATGTACACATGTGCTTATATGCATATGTTTTTAAAAGTTTTACATATTTTTGGCTAGAAATATTATATAATTTACATAATTTGGGCTAAATAGTGTACCAAAATCATTAATAAAATACAGAAATATGCAACATAGCAGGCTTTTATTTTGATTGGCCAATTTTTGTAGATCAACCTGTGATATGGTAAAAATTTTATTGGTTAATTGAAATTAATTGAAGTTCTAAATATAATAGTAAATAGTTACAAAGAAAAAACCTGATATGTATAAAAATAGCTATTGATAATAAAATTAATTTTAGCAGAAGTCTTTATAATAAAATCTTGATAACTTTAAATCTAAAACTATAATCTTATTGTGGACAAAATTTTAACAAACCAAACTTTTATTAAAGAAATAATCCTAATCCCTTACTTTGTAGAAGTTCGCAGGCAAATTTGCCTGTATAATTACTATAAATATACCTCTGATCTAGTTTTTTAATTATTTAAGATATTTAAATATAATTTGGTATTATAATATTTAAGAACAAGAATTATATTTTTGAATTATTTAAACTTATATTATAAGACAAAAAGTTTATGTTGCTTATAAGCTGAAAATATTAAATTTTAAAGAAATTTTTAGCCAAAAAAATATTTTACAAAATCTTGGCGAATTCTTTAAATATTGGTTTTAAAAATATAGTTTCTTATACAACTTTGTAGTCTATATAAAGGATGACAACTTTCATTATTTGATTTTAAATGATTTACTTGTAAAAATTAGGACTTGTATTAGAAGTGAAAATTTTTTTTATAGATAGGAATATATAAAATTTGAGAAAACCTAAAGAAAAAATTCTATAGCAAAAGTTCCAAAACAAAAACTTTAAACTTTTATTACACTAAAGTTTTTTAATAATTTTAAAAAAATTTTATAATAAAGATGATAAAACAGAACTAATATTATATTTTTTATTTAGAAAGTATATAGCTAAAATTAATATTTAAAGGTTTATTTAAAAAATTTAAAATTTTAAAATTTTCGCAAGCAAATATGCCTGCATAACAAATTAAGGGATATATTAAGAAAAAAAATTCAAAAACAAACTAAAAATGAAAAGTACAAAAAATAAATATTTGAATTTATTCTAGAACACTAATAGCTAATAAAAAAATAATCAAAAACAACTATTAGTACTACTCTAATATCAAACTAATCTTTAATTTTATTTAATAATTGTTATACAATTACAGTACTACTACTTTGCTTTAACTTTTCTCACGAATCTATTAACTTTATAACTCTCAACTTTATATTCTTAGTTTATATTATAGTCAGTTTTATATTAGCTGTGATTACAAAGAAAAGTTTTTATAAAATATATAAAAGACAGTTTAAGGTTAAAGTACAATATTGATCATTTTTATATATGATTATCATACAAAAAATTTTTATATAGGGTCAAAAATACACTATTGATAAGGATTTTTGAGAACACAACCAATTTTGGCCAAATTTTGTAGCATATAGGTCAAACCCTTCTATTTATAGTAGTAAAACTTTAAAGCCACAAATTATATTAAAAAAATCTACTTATATATATCATCAATTTCTTAGAATAATTGAGATTTTCTTAGATAGTACAATATAAATAACATACAATAACATATGATCATTATTTGATTTCAATTGAATGTTATTGTAAAAAAAATTAGTAACATGATTACTATTAAAATATAGATCATTGTACTCTACCCTTAAATTGCTAAGTTTAATTAATTTATTGTCCTATATAAGTTAAACTTGAATGTTCAAACATACTTTTTATTTAACTTCTGAATTACTCTGCAGATTACAAATTACTTTGATAGTTTATAGACCAGAAGGTACTTTTTCACTTTTTTTGGTATCAAGTTTGGCCAATTTGTCTCTGTGGCTGCCAAACCATTTTTGTAACTACAAAATATTAGACCACTATGTGGAATATATAGTAATATATTGTATTAATCATCTAATCAATTAAAGGCTGCTATGCTGAAATATGCATATAGAGCACATAAGGGGGTATCCAGAAATAATGTTATACAAGAGGGAGAGGGGTCTGACAAAATATAACAGAATTTTCTAATAAATAGAGAGTGATCAAAAAATATAATGCAATTTTTTTAAAAAAATTTGTCTAAATTTTGATCCAGAGGTTCAAATTGAATGATTTTAGTACCATTCGATTCGTCTCGATGAAAGGAGTCGAATAGTACCAATTTCATTTCATTTGGGTCACTAGATCAGAAGTTATTGGCCAAATACTATTGGTTATATCTTTTTTTATAAAATTATTATATAAAAAACTAATAGTTTTTTGTGAATATCTTGTGATATAGTGATCCAAATAATATGATTTTGGTATCATCGGATTCATCTCACTAAAATGAATTGAATGGTCTAAATTATTTAAATTGAATTACTGTATCACAAGATATTCAAGTTTTTGTAAAATTTTATATATAAACATATGGATTTTGAAAATTTTTTTTATATAGTCTAGGGGGATCAAGCACTACTATATAGAAGTACATAAGGAGAGTGCCAAAAATTAGGTGATTTTTTAGGGAGAAGGGGGGTAAAAAAAAGTGAAATTATATATAAGGAACCTAACTATTTATATATTAAAGAAGAGAGAGAAGGTAGGCTTCTAATAAAAAATAATCAGGTGATTAATAACATGGCCCTAACGTTATTTATAGATGCCTCTAATACCGTAGATTCCTGAAAATAAGCTACTCCGAAAATAAGCAACCACCCGGATTTTTTTCAAAAATTTCAAAAAACGCGTTGGCAGTTGCTACATATAAAACTTTTTTTTACTAAGTAAACTTCAAAAAGGTCGATTAAGTAAAGTTGTTCAGTGCATAAAAATACACTTACATTAAAAATTTGGTGTTATTTGGACAATATTTTATTAGTACATTTTTCAATTTTTCAAAAAATTCAATATTTCAAAAATAAGCAATCCCCTCATTTTTTCGTGTAATTTTTTGTCCAAAAAAGGTTGCTTATTTTTAGGAATATACGGTATATATAATTTATTGTCCGAAGTGAAGCGAAGGACTTATATTCCTATATACTTTGATGACCAAAATTACAATTTTGATACATTCATAATAGAAATATCAAACCCGTAGTTTCAGCATTTTCCATCTGTAACGCCCCTGAAAAATGTGATCTGTGACATGTGTATTACTAGATTTTTTAGGGCTTACTGAACGCTTGCGTCATGAGCTCTAGACTTATACTGGTTTCCGGTTCCTAGTTTATATATATTTAGATATATTTATATAGTTAAATTATATACAATATATGTGATAATGTTACTAATAGATCATTTCTATTTAGTTTAGAGTTAGAGTAAGCACATAGGTTAGGGTTAGGATTTGGGGATATTTAGTAAAATTGCTCAAAGAAACTTTTTGTTAGAGTACGAAAAGTTGTTTTTTATACAGATTTTGAGTAATAAGTAATTTTGTTGGTTTTTTGATAAAATGGACATTTGTTTTGAATTTTCTGATTGTGTTATATTATACAAAATTCTGAAATCTGATTGGTTCAGTGAAATATAAGCCATTATCACTTATGTGTCAAATAATATAGTTTTTTATACTGTATAAATTTAATTATATAAAAACTATATAGTGCACAAATTTTTAAAATTTTTTATATAAATTATATATACAATGTGCACAAGATTCATATATTTAAATTTTATATACTAATATAGCTAAGTTGATTTTGTACTATTATAATATATTTGCTAGAATTTGAATTGTGATGCATTCTTGATTATAACTTGCTTATTGATAAATAGTATAGCAGTTATGCTTTAAGATTGCAAATTGAAAGATTGCCAGTTTAAATCTTTTTAGAGACAAAATAATAGAAAAACTAGTTAATAGAAAACTGAAATGCTATAAGAAAACAGGGGCCCAAAATGTTTTCAAATAGACTTAATTAAGCAGTAGCCATTGTCTTAATAAAATATATTAGAATTCCAATTTGGAATTAGGGTTCCAAATCAGGTGACTTGGTTTTGCATAGTATATTAGATCAAGATTTTCAAATTCTGAACTTTTTAATTACCATATATGTCCGAAATTAAGCTACCTTTTTTGGCCAAAAAATTATACAAAAATCGTAAAGTAGCTTATTTTCAAAATAGTAAGTTTTTGAAAAAATTAAAAAACATACTAATAAAAAGTTGTCCAAATGTTACCAAATTTTTACTATAGGTGTATTTTAATGCACTGAACAATTAATAGTTATAAGGCATGAAGTGCTGAATAACTGAGGTATTTGCAGAATGCGATATAATTGGTTGATTTTAAGCAACAAAGGTGTGCAAAATTCAGCCAAGCAGCTCATATGTGCAAATACTAGTAAGGTACAATTTGCATTTTTACAAGTGCTTCGAATGCTGGCAAGGCGCGAAGCACCTTGCCAAGTATTCAAAATACTTGTAAAAATGCAAATTGTACCGTAGTTATAAGGCACTTGTGCCTCATAACTGTTTTATCTGGCATAACATAGAGATCTAATATAGTTGACGTCACTTTTAATAACAATAATTAATAAAATCGTAATAGATTACAAAATTAATCAGATCCAAAAATTATAAATACAAATAAATTTTATTTTTCATGATCTTTTTCTTTTTCAACACACAAATTCGAATATGGGTGAACAGTCAAATTACTTATCTTGCAGTACTTGCTAAAGGACGTATTCCAGAAAATACTATTAAAAATACTGAAAGATGAATTAAAGTTATGAATCAATAGCAGTCAGACGTTAACTACAGTAAACCTCTTAAAAGTCTTGATAAGAAAATGATTGAACTTCAAGTATCTCAATTTTTATGTGGTGTAACACTTCAAAAAAGTGGATTTTATTTAAGAACATTTTTAAAGAATGCTTTGTTAGCAATCAGTTGTCATCTTCAAGATGTAAAGCCTAGTTGGAAATATAATTTGCATAACAAGAATGAATTTCCTCTTGATCTGATAGTTTGCTTAAAGATATGAAGAAAAAAGGACTTGTCAAATCAAAATCAACAGATGGTTTAACTACTGAAGAAGTTTGGTATATATTGAATCATGAGGAATTAGATCCAAATACTCCTTTAGGATTATTAAAACAGGGTTTTTTCTGAATTTTCATACTTGGGGCAACCAGAGGTAAAGAACATATAAACTTGCGTTTGCAACAAATTGTAGATACTCCAGATGATATTATTTTTAGAAAGGCTCAGCAAAAAAATGACCAAGGAGAAATAGATAGAAACCAGTTTGATTTAATTATACCTTTTCCATCTGATATACAAGGTGTTAAAGGGCCAAATTCAAATATAAGAAAGTATCTTTCTTTTCGTCCAAAAAATTCTAAATGTCTAAGTTTTTATCTTGCTACTTGTCAAAATCCAAATAGTAATGTCATGTTTATTCTTTTTATTACAATTACTTAATATTTAATTTATATAATACTATTATAAACTATTAATAAGCCATTGTTAAGGGAAAATAGTATTCAGATAAACTATTAGCTGACTGTACAATATGTTCATTGTTCAAAAAATGATTTGTATTGAATGTGGAATAAATACGGAAACTAGAATTATCAATAACTATATAGGCAAAAAAACAAGCATTATGGAATTTTTAGTATTAGAGTACCTAAAAATACTGGTCATGCAATTAGCAGTCACAAATCTTCAGATGGATATTATGCTTATGCAAAACCTACAGATGACCATAAAAGAGAAGCATTATCGAATGTTCTTAATAAGATAATTACTACTACATCATCTGCTGAAGCATTACAAGATTTAATTGAAGATTCTGACTCTAAAGCTATGATTATGAAAGCTCACAAAGTGATATATCCGAAAGTGATAATTATACAAGTAATGAAGATTTAAATATATCTGCACAGGTAAGATTTTAAAATTATTTTTTAAAGTTGGTAAGCTTTGATATAGTTTTAACGATTATTAAAAAAAAATTTTTTTTTTAAAAACCAAATAAACGTGAATTTCATGAAAATTTTCATATGGCAAAAGAACTCTTGAAAAGTAAAAATATTATCAAGTCTCGTAAACATGCACTTAATTTTACTAGTAAAGAAAACAAACATCATAAAAAAGATAACAATTGTTAAAAAATATTATAACAATTGTACATTTAATAATTAGATATGAACTTACATATGTAATTAAATGCAATTAAATAATAAAGAACATTCAAATTGAATAATTCTTTATATATAATAATATTAATTTTGAGCAATTGCTCATTTATCTGTAATTTATTACATTTATCTAATTTAACAAGTTAAAAAATTTTTGGTTCTAATTACGTTTTTTTCTTAGCACTAAAAGTTTTAAATTTTTCGCCAAATACAATTTTAAAAAATTTTTGGCCTAATTATATTTAGCTATATATGACATATTTTACTTATTTATATAGTAAATTGAAAATTGCAAATATTATAAAATAGTATAACTCTGAATGACTAATAATAGTCGGTAATTACAAAATCTACCAAATAGTAAATACCAGATAACTTTACTTAATTGATCTTTTGAAGTTTACTTAGTAAAAAAAAGTTTTATATATAGCAACTGCTAATGAATTTTTTAAGATTTTTAAAAAAAATCAGGGGGTAGCTTATTTTAGATAGTAGCTTATTTTCAGACATATACGGTATCTCCTTATTAATAATAAAATTTACAGATAAATAATAATTCTATACAGAATATCACAAATATTTTTAGATTTTTTTATTATTTTTGAGCTATCTAATTTATAAAAATGAAAAAAACAAGTTATGGTTACCTAGTTAACCCATTTTGTTTGATTTCAAAAACCAATACAAGGATCACAAAACTCTATCTAGAAATTTGTAGAAAAGGTACACTTCTGCAACTTTGATAATAATTAAAAGTAGCTTAAAAAGATCTGTTTTCTAAAATTATCAATTAAATATAGCAAAAAAAACATGTCAAAAAGTTTGGAACCCTATTTGGAATAACTAAAATTACAAGATATAATATAAAGTATTATATTAAAATTGGACTCTGAAGAACTCTGATATAACTTAGATCTGAGTTTGTATAATTTTAGCAGGATTTAGCCAAATAGATATATAAAATAGTACAAAATTTGAAAATTTACTATATAAAAATGCAACATTTAATGACTTTCTATGCAAAATTTTCCTTTTTAGAATCATCTGAGTTGTATTAGAGTTCTTCGGGGTCCTATTAAAATAGCCACTTTTTGCTTTGCAATTTTTTGAAAATAGGTTTTTATTAAATTTTGATATAATCAATATTTTAATTATAAATAAAAGTCAATTTGCATAATAAAAAATCAAAATTTGTAAAAAAAAATTGTATGAGACCATGTAAGACCAACTTATTACAAGATTACTTAATAGCTACCTACTAGTTATCTATTATATTTAAACTAATCAAAATTTTAAAATTTAATTAATACCAGATCAGTCTAAAAATTAAACCAAATTATTAAACTTAATTATCTCAAAATAAAATATTAGATATATATAAAAAAGGACTATTTTAATATATAATATCCTATATAAGGCCTAAGTCTAGATTTTTGTAATACTACATAAACTCATAGTGCCTTTTAAATTCAAAGAGTAAAATCTTCTTTTGAAATAGCTTGTGGAGCAAAATCCAAGTCTAACTTATTTGTAAGTTAGTGTGATAGACTACATTTAAAGCTATTAAAAGTAACTAAATAATATCAAATTTAAATATTAGTAATAGTTTAAAAATATTGTATTTTTGATACTTTAATATAATACTATACAAATTAAGTAATAGCAAGATCTGTCAAAAAAAGAAAAAAATAAAATAAAAAAAGTTTATTAAATTTAGCTAGTAGTTTTTAAAATATTCTTACTCTAGTTTAGAACTTTTTTTGTATTTATTGTTTTAATAAATTTATTTAAATTTTTTTAAAACTTTAAACAAACATATCGGCGTGTTTGGTTCATCATATTTGAGTAACCCCAAAATTTTGGGGTCCAAATGTAGATCAATTTTTATAGTCAAATTTTATAAAACTATACAAGTATACTAAAGTATGTAGTATATTTTACTATATAAAAATATGACTACTGTATAAACTTTTTAATATTAAAAGCAAACTCATATTTGTACATAGTGTATATACAGTAGAAGCACTAAATAGAAAAGATCTAACTTGAATAATCATAGTATTATTAATAAAGATATATATTTGTATATGAATTGTCTCCACTAAAACAATATTGATAAAAATTACCACATAGAGAATATCGTGTAAGATATTTACCAAATATTCCTACAAAGGCATTCTCACTGCTAAATACTTGATTTCCAACGGTGCGATGATGGCTTTTTAGATGCTTCTAAATTTCTCATATCATAGCTTTTTTAATATGATCAAGCTCATAGTTAGGTAGTGGCAATATATGCAAAGACAGTATATTATGGTCCTTATGTTTTATTGTTTCATGACGTTTAAGACCACGTTGAGTCTTGTAAGATCGTGAACGTGTACAAAGAGAACAAGTAAATCTTGAAGTACTAATTGAATTAGACATAACTAGCTATTTTAAATAGTTAATATATAAAATAAAACTTATATAACAGTAAATTCTACTATACTATATACCTATTGGTCAAAAAGACGATGGGTTGAGGCTTTGAACGATGGGTTCCAACGCGTTTACTTATATTTTTTATAGTAAATAAATATTTTTGAGGTGTTATTTAAATGATTTTCATACTCACATGATATTAAAATAGGGCGTGATTTTACTCACATGATATTAAAATAGGGCGTGATCAGTGCGTGATCTAATAAATTTTGGGGTACTATAGTATAATTTTGTGACCCTAAAAACCAAACACGCCGATATGATATTTAAATATCTATTTAACAAATAGAACTTTAATTTTGATTTTACAAATTTTTAATTAAAATAAAAAAGTAATTAAATTTTATTAAATAAGTATTAAAATATCAATATCAAATATATATAATAATATTAGTTAAATAAATTTATTTTTTAATTTTGTTTTTATATAAAAAAAGCTAATTAAAATTTTTTATTTTTTTTTTATTTCTTTGACAGTTTTGTTGGTGCTTAAATACAAATTGAATCAACTAATTAAGCTAATTCTAGAAAAGGCTATTTTGCAATTGCAAGCCTAGCATCATTCAGCTACCTTAATTTGTGCTCAGATGCGACCTGTCATACTAAGTCACATATGATCCAGAATTTTATATTGGCTAACTTACAAGCCAAACCAAAATAGTACCAAATAGTACTGTATATGTCCGAAATTAAGCTACCTTTTTTGGCCAAAAAATTACACGAAAAATCGTAAAGTAGCTTATTTTTGAAATATAGCATTTTTTGAAAAAATTGAAAAATGTACTAATAAAAAGTTATTCAAATAACACCAAATTTTACTGTAGGTGTATTTTGATGCGCTGAAAACTTTACTTAATCGACTTTTTTGAAGTTTACTTAGTAAAAAAAAAGTTTTATATGTAGCAACTGCTAATGAATTTTTTAAAATTTTTAAAAAAAATCAGGGGAGTAGCTTATTTTAGGTAGTAGCTTATTTTTGGACATATACAGTACAATATCCTTTATAACTCTATCTTTTACTCCTTGAACAAACAACTCTTCGACAACTTTTTTCTTCTTTGGCACTAATTGTTCTTAATTCTATTCTTCAATGAATTAACTTTTCTAATCTTTTATCAGATTGCTTAGATCTTCTTTTTATAATTCTTTTTCACGCATCTGATATTTATCTTTCATTGAAATTCCATTATCTTTCTCTTACTGATTAGAGGGCTTCCAGAAATTAGCTGATTTTAGGGAGCGGGATCAGCTGAAGTATCAGGTATAATTCTGGCCAAAATTTTATAATTCTGGCCAAAGTTACAAAATTATTTTTGACCAAAATTATAGATTTATTAACAATATTTAATAATTAATAACTTTTAATTACTGGATCGAATTTAATGATTTAACTACCAAAATGATCCTCTTAATAAAAGATTCTAGTAAGCCAAAATTATTAAAATCTAATCACTAGATCTTAAGATCAGAATAGATATATGTTACTATAAAAGTTTTATAATTTATTAAAAAAACCATTTATAGTGTTAACCTTAAGAGTTTTCACCTTTTTGCCTATAACTTTCGACCCATAGAAGTTAGGAAGATGAAACAACTACCATTGGATTCAGCTCATCGAGACGCTTCTAATGAGCTATAGATCATATGATTCTGATCACGGGATCACAAGATCGGAAGACATTTGTGTTGAACTATTAATAGAACAAGATGAACAAATATCTTAACCTTATTAGGCAATAATACTGCGTTCAAAATCTTACGAATCTAAAGGATCTAAAGGATCTAAATGATCTTAAAGATCTAACATATCTTTTATATCTTTCATATCTTTCATATCTTTTATATATATTATATCTTTAATATCTTTTATATCTTTTATATATAACATATCTATTAGTTTCGCATTACCTTTAGTACTATAAATAGTTTTTTTAAATTGAATTTGTATATCTTTATTGTAATAATTTATACATGTAATTTCTCTATAAATACACTGCTTTCTGCCCTCTGGGAAGTGCAGTGTCTTCATACACTGGAATATAATAAAGATACAATTCTTAGTATCCTAATATACTATTAATTGTTTGCCTCTTTGCCTTAACACATAAATCACTCAAAAACCTCTTTGTTAAGTCCCATTTGGACGCCATAAACCCTAAAGCTGTCAAGTTATAGTCGTCATACTATAATCAGCAGTCTCCTGAAGTTCTGGAAGAGGTGAATTTGCAGGTTGACAATAGTAACACAAATTTATTCTGATTACTAGATTCTGTGATTGGGTTTTTTATAATTTTGGGCTTGCTAGAATCCTCTTATTGAGCTAATCATTTTGGTAGTTAAATTATCAAAATTGGCCCAGTAAATCAAAAGTTATTAACAATTAAAAATTAATTTTCAATTGTTAATGACTTTTAACATATGTTCTGATTTTTGAAATTTATAAAAAAAGCTTATTTTTTTAAAACTTTAAAGCTAATTAATTTTTGATCTACTAGTCCATTTTAAATGATTTTACTACCAAACTGTTTGTCTCTTTAAGATGAATCTAATGAGCTAAAAATTATAAAAATCCAATCACAAGGTCATAAGAAAATGTGCTATCAAATAGTTGACGCACCTGAAATTGGTTTGACATAGATTAAACCAATTTCAAGTGCATTACCTATTTGATAGTGCATTTTTTCATGATCCTGTGATTGGATTTTTATAATTTTGGGCTTGTTAGAATTATTTTAAAGAGATGAACATTTTGGTAGTAATATTATTTAAAATAGACCAGAAGATCAAAAATTTTAATTTTTTTTTTTAACTTTGTAACCTGTCTGATTTTTATTAGCAAAATTACATAAAAGCTACATAATTTTATATACTAACAATAATGATCGAACTAAGCCAGCTGCCCGAATTGGTGCCCAACTTTGGCTACTGCACTGAAATGGTTTGCTCATACTTAAACAATGGTCTTCCCATCAGTAAGAAGTATAGCACCGCCTGGCTTCAGAAACCAACCACAGGATTCATTCCACCTAAAAACTCCTTCTCTGAGCTTCTCATAAAGAAGAATAAAAAAGGAGAAAAAACTAAAGGGGGACAATACCTAAACGACTAACCAAAAAACCAACCAAAAATACAACCAAACGAAAAAAATCAAAAAAAAAGAAAAACCAAAGAAAAAGCAAAGAAACAATAGAAACTGTAGATGCTATCACGTCTAGCATAAACGATAAAAATTATATAATACCACAAGACTAATGTCTATCGATATATTATTTGTACAAGTAATGAAAAAAAACTAAACTAAAAAAAAAGATAAGAAATTTTTCCCGTGCCCTCCAGATCCAACCACGTCATTCATTGTTTATTTGTATGTAGCGACCAAATTAACTCGAGATGGCGCCGGTCCCGATTCAGATCAATCCAATTCGGAAGGAGTAAATACTGCCGAGGGGTAAGCTAGGATATCCACTTTTTGGCAAAAATTTTGAAAAAATCCAAAGGAAAGTAAAACGATACTCGAAAAAAATTTAAAGGAAAAAGTGTAGTTGGAAAAACTCAGTTTTTTGTTGTTCCCCATTGTTTTTCCACAGGAAACTTCGTCAACAGAAGAAAACTTTAATTTCCACCAAAATTTCTCGTACAAGGGCTCCACCTTTTGCCAGTTATCTTGTAAAAGTACGCTTTTGGCTTGCATGTCGAATATATAAAGGAGTCCTCAGAAAGTTAGTTGACCTTTATAAAAACCATTTTCCTGTGTTATCCTACTATATATTAAGTATAGGCAACTCTCCAACAAAAAACATCTTGTTTTTCTTCTATTGGTAATTTGGTTCAAGTGATCGTCAGAAAGAGTCTAGTAGATCAAAAATTATATGAATTTAAAGTTTTAAAAAAATAAGCTTTTTTTATAAATTCCAAAAATCAGAGCATATGATCTACTGGTCCAATTTCAATGATTCAACTATCAAAATGATTATCTCAATAAGAGGATTCTAACAAGCCCAAAATAATTAAAATCTAATCACTGGATCCTAAAATTGAAATAGATTTGTGTTACTATAGAAGTTTTATAATTTATTAATTACCAATCTGGATAAGATCAGCACTATAGCTATATTATTACTATTGAAATTGGGAATAAACAAATATATAAACAATATATTAGTAAATCTGATTATGACCCTTATGAAAAGTTTTTTTTGTACTAAATAAATATTATTTTTTAATATAATTAAAGTTGTAGAGCAGGTTCTTGTGCATCTACTAGTAAAATTTCATTAAAATCAGACCTGTAGATAAAAAGATATGAGTAAAAACGTCTTTAAAATTCTTTAAATCATATAAAAATTATATATATATAGTGTTATCCTATATCCACTTCTTCAAAGATATTAGGTAACTAGAGCGATCTTAGACAGTGAACACTTTGTGTAACCTCACTTTGTTACTGTGATATATCTAAGTCGGAAGGCGTTTTTTAATAAAACTTAACAAAGAAGATTTAAGGCAATTTGCAATTACGAAAGAGGCTACAATTAGAAGTATATGAGGATACTAATAATTGTTTAATTTGTGTAGTTAATAGTTGTTTTTATTATTGAAAGAGTATGAAGACTCGATGTTGAACTTGGGGTCCACATCAGCCGCTTTTATACATTTTTGTTTTTCACAAATGTAACGGACTATATCTATTACATGTGCAATAAATGCTATATCTATTACTAATAAAATATATAGTATAAATGATATAAATGTAATATATGAAATAAATGATATATGTGTTATAAATAAAATATAGAGTATATATGCTATAAATATGACATGTTTTATAAATGCCATATATGCGTTTTGGCGCGCAGTAGATCGCCTAGCCAATCAAATTGTAGATCCGATACTTGATCATCTATTGGTTCCGATCTTGGTAACCAATGGTCGTACAGGGATGATCTATAGCTCATTCGAACCGTCTCATCGAGCTGAGTCGAATGGTGGTTGTTTCATCGAATTCTAATCACTGGATCGAGAGTTATGCCCGTTTTTGTGTAATTTTTATAGGTCAACAATAGGCCTGTTTCAGATTTTGTACTATGTTGTTTATATATTTGTTTTACCCAATTCTAAATATAAAAATATTGCCAATCTTATCTGGATTGGCAATTAAAGAATTATAAACTATTTATAGTAACACAAATTTATTCTGATCTCTAAATCATATGATTGGATTTTTATGATTTTGGGCTTGCTAGAATTCTCTCATTAAGCTAATCATTTTGGTAATTAAATCACCAAAATTGGCCAAGTAGATCAAAAGTTATTAGCAATTAAAAATTAATGTTTAATTGTTAATAACTTTTGATTTACTGGGCCAATTTCAATGATTCAACTACCAAAATAATAAGCTCAATGAGAGGATTCTAGCAAGTCTGAAATCATAAAAATCCAATTACAGGATCCAGAGATCAGAATAAATTTGTGTTACTATAAACGGTTTATAATTCTCTAATAAATTATAAAATTTCTATAGTACACAAATCTATTCTGGTCTTAGGATCCAGTGATTAGATTTTAATGTTTTGGCTTGCTAGAATCCTCTCATTGAGGTGATCATTTTGGTAGTTAAATCATCGAAATTGGCACAGTAGATCAAAAATTATTAATAACTAAAAATTAACAGGTCTACTAAAATGCATCTATGGTGTTTTACACTATCTTATACAAAACCATTAGAATAACCAATCAAAATTTAAGATCAGGTGTAATATAAAATTTCAGTTTTTTTGTTTATTTTTTAAAAAAACATTTATACTAAAGTTTGCTTATGAAACCACCTTTGGTGCTCTAATAAAAAAAATTCCTTGCTACCATATATTCCCGAAAATAAGCTATTCCGAAAATAAGCTACACTCTTAGTTTTGAGCGAAAACCCTAAAAACCTTTAATACCCGAAAATAAGCTACCACATATTTTCAAGCTGAAACAATAGTAATTTTTTTTATTCCGAAAATAAGCTACCTCTCAAATCCATTAAACGAGTTTCTAGTAATGCTTATTATTTCCCAATAGGAAAATAACAAGCATTATTTGAAAAATTTTTTTTCACTGTCGCGATATCATGCTATTATTTCCTAACCGAGAATTTACATACATGCATATATATTGTTACAGTACCGGAAGCCTTCTTTAATTCCGATAGAGTAACAATCACACGGCTCCTGAGATCCCTTACTTTGGGCGTGAAGCGGTGTGCAAGAGGGAAGTATAGTTTCTTTTATGTCTGTAAGAAACTACACACTTCTCTGAGACAGTTCGGTATAAAACAACAAGAGATAATACACAGTTTATTAATTTAACAAGAGGGCTATTCCAAGGTGTCTGTTCCTTAGAAATCCCAAGAGTTTATTAATAATAAGAGAGGAGGATAAATAATATAAAGGTAAAGATAAAATACAATATCTGGATCTGTCTAAAACTAAGGGAAATAAGGTGGGTTTATATATCTATTGAGCTAAGCGTC